>JAANSM010001715.1:0-17370 GCA_036850725.1 Orchesella villosa
CGTATCATCGTGATCATCATTATTACCAATTTTTTACATGCCTGCACACTGCACACACAATAATTGATGATATGACATTTTGTACAGTATTCGAAACTCTCCATTGTCTGTGTCTACTTATATAATGTTATATAATCATATGACTCACATATATCTACCTACTTAATTACGTGCATACTTAATCTTGTAAGCTAAAAGCATTCTTGTAATTGCTTTTTAAGGGTGATTACAGCCCACTTTGTGATAAACTTATTCAGTATATAACATATTGCATTGCGTGTACTCGTTAACTTAGTCGCTTCTGCCAGTGCTCATTTTTCTTTTTTTGAAAAAATGTACACGCAACAACTGCAAATGCAAAGCTCACAGAAATGTCTTTTGAAAGGGCAAAATGATTTTGCTACCGTTGTTCGCAGGGAGCAGCAACAGTGATATGAGTTCTCATTTCGTTGTTATATATCGCCTATTTTCATGCTATAATATATTATCTCATATTGGGATTTTATTGCATTGATAACAAAAGAGGTAATGATATTCATTCAATCGTAATAAATAAAAGTGGACGCATGAGCTGTGTTACATTTTACGCTTGTTCGTTTCTAGATGTACATGTACTGTACATGTACTTCTTTTGGCATATGATAATAAATGTGACGATGAAGATTCGATAACTCTCAACAATTTTTATATGAAACCATGTATTTGGCATATGATAACGATAATAAATGTGACGATGAAGATTCGATAACTCTCAACAATTTTTATATGAAACCATGTACATCTTAACATTGCTTACGAATAATGTTGACTGTGGCCAGCCTTAGAACGAAAGATGAATGCACTTTAATGATAACATCTCATATCGTAGCTTTTTAATAAGAAGAGATATGCTGTCAACTGTTTCTCAACCGCAGCAGAAAAGATTAGAGACGTTAGTAGCCCAAATACCAACTGAATTTTTCAACGTGCTGTCACATTTTTTTGTACGCTATGATTACGATTACTGATTGCTGTTACTGCAATTTACTCCTCAAATGTGTACAGCGTGTTCTCTCACACATTTAGAGCGTATGTACGCACGCGTATAGGTATATGTTATGGGCCCTTATAAATTGTAATTTTGCTTTGTTTTTTGCCCAATAAAAAGTGTGTTTTGTGCTTGCAAGAAGCAGCTGCTGTGGTTTGCGAACAAAAATATATAAATTGCAGAGTAAATGAAAGGGAATCATAATGCTGTGCAAAATTAAGTGAATCCAAACCAAATGAATGAATGATAGATAGTTTGCATTTTTATTGTTGCAAAGTTGCAACCATTATATATGCTATCACGCTACGAAGTCCATCAGCTAATTTGCTTGTGTGTGATTGTACTTAAATGTATTGAAGTCGTAGTCAAGCCTTTGTTGCAACACCAGAGAATGCTTAGGTATTTAATTTCATGCAAAAAGTTTACATGAGCGGAGTTAGCTCCCTTGTGCAATATTGACGGTAATTTCAGGGGTAAACTTCCTATCCATTATATTCATAAACTGACCATATAATGCTCATTATATATGCAAAAGCGAAAATCAGTATGGTTTTTCTTTTGATGACAGGATAGATAGACAAATGTACAAGATTGTATGATATTGAATATGTGAGAAAAGAAGAGGCGAACAGTTTTAAAGAAACGCACTCTCGTACACTTACACGCTCGCCTTATCATTGTTGCAATGCTGCAGTATCAATATGATTAAGTTTATTATTACGTCTGCATACGCATTATTAAAACGTTTATAACTATGCATGCATGCAACATGCAGTGTTATATGCTCACATTATTGTTATGATTATACTTTTTTCCATGTAATGCGTGTATCCACAATGCTACAATCATTGTTTTGGCAGTGAATATGAAGGCAACAAAAGAGAAGCTTCTGAAAACCTTGCAGTTTTCTAGCTTTAGTGCACATGCTGTATGAACGTCCACTCATTCTCCTCAAAGCATTCCAATCAGCCAAATAGAAAATATGTATCTGCTCTCGTTGTGACTTCTGACCGCTTGCATGACATTAATGATTTGGGAGTGAGCTCTTCAGACGTACCCAATATCCACATATATACATCCTTATTGAAGCAGAACGAAAGTGTGATTTAGTTTTTGTGGTCAAGTGGAAATTATGCAGGTGAATAGAATACAAATTATTATGTTTTCTTCTTTTACGTAAAAAAAAGTTTTTGTAAATCATAATGTTCTGATATGCCAGGTTCCATGTTTGCGTCGTACTAGGCTGCATCATCACCGCTTAGGCGTCTAATCATGAACCTGTTTTTCTTCTTTTCCGGCAAATCCCCGTCGTCATTCTGTTGATGTACGTATGAAGAAGAGGGTAGATGGAGTTTTCAATAGCTGTGTAACTAGGCAGGACAAACACCAAATCATCTTAAAACCAAAGATCATAATGAAGGGCAAACTTTCAATGATGCCTGATCAGTAACTCTAGCCAGCAACAGGTACAATACATCAGTGCGAACCTCGAGTCCAAAGTGTCTCTACAGATTTTCGGATAACACGTCAACGCAAGACTACCTTTGACGTTATTAGGAGCGCTGCGGAAATTAGCAGGAAAGACTGTTTTTCAAATTAGCAGGAAAGGCAAAGTATTCTCACAAAGCGTGGGAACTCGGACCATCATAGCAGGATATCACCTTGCTTGTGAACTTGTGCACTCAAAGGTCTTTTCTACCGTGTTATATATATGTTACGAAATCCAGCGAATTTAAAGCAACAACTTTGCCATAATAAATTATGTTTTTAATGTGGAAAATGGACAAACATATGTAGTGATGAAAGACGTTCGCATTTACCTTCTAATTAAAACCTCGTAGACAAAGCTTTGGCTGGAGGAGTTTTACAGCAGAATCGTCCATCTAATTTTTTGAAGGTATTTACATTCGCCTTCACTTCAGAGGGGTACGTGTTCCAGTGGTCGTGAGAAAATTCTTCTTCAGTTTCTCGACCGTGTATTTTTTACACCGACTTGTTTGTGTTTGTGCTTGTTTTACACTTTAAAATCAAAATGGTTTACGCCAACTCCCACGTAATCGACAATGGAGAAGCTGAGGAGACATGAGCAAGTGAGTTGAGCTGTTCCTGTCCTTCAAAAACTTTTAAAATTTCATAAGTTTTTTTTTCAATTTCGTGTTTAAGTTTATTAAAGTAAATATAACCTTAAAATTGGTGGCATTGTTTAAATCCTATAGACGGTGGAGGATCTGCGTGACATCTTCCTCACCGGGAAGACGAGGGATGTTGAGTTTCGACTCAAACAGCTCAAGAATCTGCTCCGTCTCTACAAAGAAAATTGGGACAGAATCGCAGATGCACTCAGCCAAGATTTGCGCAAGCCTATTGCAGAAGCTAAAGTGATTGAGCACGCATTTCTGATTGGCGATGTGAAACATGCGATCAAAAACTTGAGGAAATGGACAAAACCTACAAATGTTCCAACATGTTTGGCCAACGTCTCGGATAATGCTTGGTATAGATACGAGCCTTTCGGAACGGTTTTGATTATCGGACCATGGAATTATCCATTCATGTTGGCATTGATGCCGCTATGCGCTGCAATCGCTGCAGGCAACTGTGCCGTCATCAAGCCATCCGAAATGAGCCCACATTCTGCTGCCGTTATTGCTGATTTGATACCTAAATATTTGGATTCTAGTTGCTATAAAGTTGTTACTGGTACGTCATTTCATTCCTTTGCGACTATGAAAAGATTGGGTTTCGTGTTAATAGTATGGAATCAGTTTTGCCATAAACACCTACTATTTCTAATACATATAATTTCGTTGAATTCACAGGAGGACCTGAAATTGCTCAAGAGTTGTTGGAAGAAAAATGGGATTTTATCTTTTATACCGGCTCAACAACGATTGGAAAAGTGATATAACAGTGCCGCGGCCAAACAACTCACACCAGTTTGCCTTGAGTTGGGTGGGAAAAGGTACCTAAATCACTATAAAATTTGCTGCTGTGAAGTATTGTTATCATTTTTCATTAACAATATTTAATTCTCAATAATCATGTTTTTTCCTGTTTTTAAAAAACAATTTTACCATCACTTTCCTTTTCTAAGTCCCGTGTTTGTAGATAATACGGCTGACATGAAAAAGGCTGCTCAACGTATTATATGGGGGAAATGTGCTAACTTAGGTAAAGAAAAAGGATACGAAATATAGTGTGTGAAAGAAGTTTACAATGCTCATCTCCTTTTATGACAGATATTATTGCATAATTAGGTAAAATAGTTGTAAAGTGTGGCATGATTTTATTGCGATGTGTACATTTTCATGGGTAAAGGTCAAACATGCATAGCACCTGACTACATCATCTGCACGAAGGAGGTAGAAGACAACTTTATTCAGGAGTGCCGTCAAGTCCTTTGTGACTACTATGGTACAAATCCGAAGGCTAGTAAGGATTTAGCGAGAATAGTAAATAAACGGCATTTCTACAGGATTCTCAAGTATCTTGCGGAAACAAGGGGAACCGTTGCTGTTGGAGGAGAGCATGATGAACGGGAGCTGTGGATTGAGCCAACTATTTTGGGTAAACAATGAATTCATAACGTGTGCGTGTTATAAATTACCTTCTACAGGCTTCTGAAGTAGTATTTCTGCTCCATTCTCTTGTTTTTAGTTGGAGTGGATCCGACAGAGCCAATAATGTCTGAAGAGATTTTCGGTCCGATTCTTCCCATATGCAGAGTTCGCTCAGCGGATGACGCCATTAATTTCATTAATCGCAGGTTAGCTTTCGGAAATCTCATATCCTATTTCTCATGCTTGTAATTTGTAATCAAGAAGATGAATATATATATATATAACGCTTTATATTTATTCTAGACCAAAACCTTTGGCAATTTACATTTTTACGAATGACAACAACACTTCCAAGAAGTTTATCAAGTTCACTCACAGTGGCAGCGTGTGCGTGAATGACTGCTTGTACCAGTCTTCTCGTAAGAACACAAGGGCAATATGATTTTACTTATGCAAGAATTAATGAACAAATTTAGTAAGATTATTCTTTTATGTCGCAGTGCATCAGATGCCATTTGGAGGGGTGGGTGACTCGGGACTTGGTCAATACCATGGTGTATTTGGCTTTCAGACGTTTAGCCATCCGAGAGCAGTATTGGAGAGAAGTTTTTCAAATTTTGAAAACATGACAGCATATAAACTAAGGCACCCACCTTATCTCAACTCTCATGTCAAGCTCAACGCCTGGATTGTAGAAAGATTTGATATGCTTTTTGTCAACCCGTGGCCATACATTCCTTATCTGCTCATGTTTATACTTGGACTTTTGGTCATGTTTGGTATTCAGAAAACCGTTAGGTGAAATATTAATACTATATGTAACTATATTTAGATGTAAATAAAGTATCTTTACCTATATCAATTAATTGGAACTTATTTCTCAAAAAATGGCAAGTACTCGTTTGACTTTTTTTATTGCACATAATTGTTTAAAAATTGAAAGTATTTGCATACTTTGAAGTAGAATGGAAGAAGTAAAAACAAAAAAATGCTTGCGTTAATGACTTAAAATGTGAATATATACGTTGCTTTGTATTTTAAACTCCACTCTTTTAAAGCTATGAGTCGCCAACTGTGATCTCGATCCTAGGGGAAACCCCACTGACTCCTAGAAATTAATATGAAATAACGATTTTTAGAAAATCGGCGAAGCGACTTATTCCCTTATATTATGGAATTTAAGCTATAGACTTACCATCAAACCAAGTTTTCAACTTGAGCTTCAGTGTCGCAATGAATAAACCTAGCTCCCGTGCCAGACATCACGCCAACAAGAATTCTCAAAATGGACGGTTTCATTTTCCAGAAAATAACTTTGAGCCCGTTGTGATTTAACCTCAAGACTAAATCTCTCATTCCCTAAAAGCATATAATTATAAATAAAATTATATCAAATAGGACTAGACTATATGTGAAATTTTCAGAAAAAGAAAACTTATGTTACTTCTCCTGCAGTATAATCAGCAAACTGAATATGATGGCAGTCCACAACAATAGGCGTTTTAGAGTTAGCAAAGCGTAGGCCTTCTTTCGTGATTTCGTAAGTGATATAGTCCACTGAGGGGAAAGTAAGGGAGCGATCAAGTTCCACAAGAACAAAGCGTGTTCCCGTGGATGACTCCCCTTGCAAAATATTAACTTTCGGGCGTGCAGAGTAATAGAGAAGATACAACGTGCTGCTGATTAACCCAATTCCTATACCAAACTCAAGTCCGACAAAGAGCGTCACGAAAAATGTCAACGTCAACGGTATCAAATCCATTTCTGAAGAAAAAACAAATATCATCCACAAAAAATATATCAAATGTATAAAACAGAACAAAAAATCAATAGTTCAGGCTGTATTTCATACTTTTTGATCTCCACATTGGCATGAGTATCCAAGGGTCGACCATAAACGCGACACAACAGGTTATCACTGATGCTAATGACGCCTTTGGAATAAAATAGAAGTACGGTGTAAGAAATTGCAATGCAAGCAACACCATCACACCGGTATAAACACCTCCAAGAGGAGACGCAACTCCAGACATTGCGTTTACAGTTGTTCTGGAAAATGAGCCACCAATAGGATAATTGCTGAAAAAGCATCCAATCAAGTTTGAAATTCCAATACACAGAGTTTCCTGTGTTGCATCAACACGGGAAGTTCCTGCGAAAGCTTTGGCGATTGTGACGTGACCTATTTGAAAACAGGAACAAGATTTACAATGAGGTTCTTTCCAAAACTTACGTTGGAACAATTACTGATTGTGTTTTTATACATAAACAACATATAAGGATATATTACCCATAATAGCTAGTAGAGGTAGAACCACAAGTGCAGACGCCTCTTCATTTAGAATGTCAGTGAAGTAGTGAGTTTTGTTAAAGCCACCAATAGGATAATTGCTGAAAAAGCATCCAATCAAGTTTGAAATTCCAATACACAGAGTTTCCTGTGTTGCATCAACACGGGAAGTTCCTGCGAATGCTTTGGCGATTGTGACGTGACCTATTTGAAAAAAGATTTACAATGAGTTTCTTTCCAAGTTGGAGCAGTTGGATTGTATTTTTTTAAACATAAAAACATATGAGGATATTATTACCCATAATAGCTAGCAGAGGTAGAACAACAAGTGCAGACGCCTCTTCATTTAGAATGTCAGTGAAGTAGTGAGTTTTGTTATCAGCAGGCTCGTAAATTGTGAAAGGTGGTGGCTTAAATGCAGGTATTCCAGGAGGAATGTTTCCTATTTTACAAAGATAATGTTATACTTAATACTACGTGTAATATTTATGATATGACTATAAGCTATATATAAATATCTGTATTTGTTACAAGCGACGACATACGAACTATTTCGAAGGGCGGATCTACAACCCAGTAGGCATATATCGCTGCAAAAAAGATGACAAGTGCACTCCGAGCAGTGGAAATGAGCCAGAAAACTTTATCCATTCCCTGACTTTTACATCCCACACATCTCATTATCGGCTGTAGAAACTGTGTTTGGGAAGTACATTCTTGGTATTATATCATAAACCACACTTTTGTTTTAAATGCCACTTCTATCTCACTCTATAAAAGTACTTACTTTGAGAGTAAGGAGAACACTGCAGCAAATCAAGCTGAGTATTGCATCTCCCATCTTAATTTCATTAAAATGTTTGATAACTCCTTTGGCAGTAGGGAGAAACCCTTCACCTTCAAAGTTAAGACCTAGTAGCGCTTTGACTTGCGTGCCAACAATTGTGATTGCGACCGCAGAGGTGAAACCGGAAATAACCGGAGACGAAATAAAATTCGCCACAAAGCCTATCATGAAAAATCAATCCATATAAATAGGTAAATGTTTCTACTGTAGATACTAAACTAAATACTTTTTGGCTTCATTCATCATTTTTAAGAATCACTTGGCCACACCTAGTTTGAAAACAGCCATAAGTGTACAAACAACTCCAGTAACGAACGTGAGAAAGACGGCATACTCTGGTGATTTTCCATATGTGTACTTATTCGTCAAAATGGAATTAATGGCAGTTGGTCCAATCTGAAAAACGATTTACAATGAGGTTCTTTCCAAGACTTACGTTGGAGCAGTTGGATTGTATTTTTTCAAACATAAAAAATATAAGGATATAATTAATTAATTAATTACCGTGATTGCCTTAGTGCCACCTATATGTAATAATAATATATATATGTGTAATACTAATAATATGTATATATATGTGTAATATATGTAATACTAATAATACCTAGTATTATGTAAATAAGTGGTCCAACGAAAGAAGAGTATAGCCCGTACTACATATTCATATATAGATTCATTTTAAGTCGTGAATTAATCATTCTGTTTTGGTGTTTGGTTAAAATCATGAATGTTCATTATCATTGAAAGTAAAGGTCAAAGGCGATTAGGTTGGAATAACCGCATTTGAAATTTCATTTAATGTTACAAACAAAATTTGCTTACGATTGGTGGTAGACCTGCCACGGTGGCGTAGGCAAGAGCTTGTGGTAGAACCTTTACAAAAAACCAAAACCATAATCATGTTTGTACACCTTTATTGCTTCATTATTTTGGAAGGAAGTCAATATTTATCCTATTGCGTTTTACCGTAAGACCGACAGTAATTCCTGCAATAAGATCAGCAACAGCTTTTTGAAGGGTGTATTCGCGAGCCCAAACAAAAATTGGCAGCACTCTCTCCACATTGCTTTTCCTGAGAAATAAATTATTAGATTTATGTGATTGATTATCACCTCCGTCTTTGACTTCATTTTTAGTTTACAACTGGATCATTTTAACTTACCGAAATTTTTGTTTGAACCATCCCTTTTTAGGTCCATCAACCTCCTCAGTTGTACTTTTTTTCTTTGCTTTTCTCTGTCTGACGGGAGGATTAAAAATGAATTCCGCACTACCGGGATGTGAGGAAATTTCTGAGATTTCTGCGCCTGGAGCTAAAGAGGCTAAGCTGGAGGAGCTTCCTGAATGAATTAAAGTGGTTTTCATGGTTTACTGAACACTATTAAAACTTGTAATTGTCAATTTGGTAAAACAGAGACTGAGCTAATGCTGCTTCAATGCAGAAACAAAACTTTTCTATTTTTCCATAACCAAATTGTTTAGAGCGAATAACACAATTTTAAGAGAAGTAAATGTCTATGCAATAAATTCAAAAACGAGGAGAATGTCGAAGAAAAAGAGATCGAGGTAAGGCGCAGCTGAAAAGGAAAGAATTAATGCTAAGATGTTGGTATAAGAAAAGGCAAATAGTTAAAGGCAGACGGTTTTATCTTTCCTTTCTTCCATTTAACTTGCAAATTATGTTTTATTTTTCTACAAGCTGTATACTTAAACTGAAGTGATTTTTATGCATCTTCTGACTTAGCGATTGGATTTTGTATGTAGATCATCATGTATGCGCGTCATAAACATTCTTTGGTGGAGAGTGAAGGAAAAAACCATTGCGAAATTTGAATTGGAATGATTGTGATTTCCATAATATTTCTTATTTTGAATATATATGTATAGTGCCCATGCACATGAAAATTTCATAATTATCTAGGTTTCTAACTGCGACTTCCATTTTACTAATAGATCAACAGCTTTACTACACAAAAATGGTCTTTATCATTCCAATGTACTTAATAATTTGCACATAGTATTAAATGAACTATTCAATTTTACATTTAAATGAAGGTAGAACATCTATTTTTAAAACTTTTCAAGAGCGATTTACTAAATACTTTATGATTATTTACACGGGTATGGTGGAGAGTGAAGGAAAAAACCATTGCGAAATTTGAATTGGAATGATTGTGATTTCCATAATATTTCTTATTTTGAATATATATGTATAGTGCCCACGCACATGAAAATTTCATTATTTACCTGGGTTATAACTGCGACTTCCATTTTACTAATAGATTAACAGCTTTACTACACGAAAATGGTCTTTTCTTTATCATTCCTAATAAGTATGTACCAATGTACCTAATAATTTGCACGTAGTATTAAATAAACTATTCGATTTTACATTTAAATGAAGGTAGAACATCTATTTTTAAAACTTTTCAAGAGCGATTTACTAAATATTTTATGATTATTTACACGGGTAATGTCTAGCCACATAATTATAATTTAATTACGAATCAATTAGCGCTAAGTTCAATGCATTTACCTTCTACTTAAAAGTCAGCGTCATCAGGATGGACGTATGTAAGTGGTAACGTACTTCCAATCGTGTTCAATGTGTTGTAGATTGTAGATTATAAGGACATTTCCTGGTAAGTTGTCACCTCTGATTATATATCAATAGCTGTTTAGTGGCCGATTCTACGAAATGATTATATTTTTCTCTTTCCACCTGACCTTGTAACATATTATGGAGGATATACACAGATCCTGATATTTTGCACTATCCATCACCTTGCTATATCTTTGCTTTTCGTGAATGTTATACGATTAATTGATACGAGTGTGAGTTTTATATTAGTTGTGATGAATTCTGGCATCTATAAGTCGTTTATTTCGTCGTCGTATTGGATTTATTATATAGTCAAAAAATTGTCTTATGCTGTATATTAGAAGGTCTGTACTGAACTTGGTTCCAATTGGGGTGACTTGATACTGCTTAAGATTGGAAATAAATAGTGTTTACAATGTAACAGTAATTAAAAATCCTACCAGATATTTGACTTTGGAAATTTCACATTAGCAGAGTTGCCAAAATATTGGTTCCACGCTGTTTATAACGATTTTTCAATATCTAAATCGGGTTATAAACACTGATTACTGTATAACTTTCTAGTCACATCCTGGCCCTTTGCTCGTTAGAGACCTGATTAGCTCAAGTAGCTAAATCACACTGGGTGGTTTCGCAGTAAATGATAACATTTAGGCAAAGTAAGGCACGACAAGTGTTTTACAACCAATTATGTAAAACAGTTTATTAATGGCACGTGCGCGGTTCTCATCAATAGAATAAAAAATGCCCCTTAATGGTAAGTTTATGGAAATATTTGGGTATTTTATAAGAATTTCCTATTTTGGAATCTTTTGAGGATTTTGTTCGTAGTATTTCCATTATCATTATCTTTTATATGAAAGTAAGTCGAGATTAAATTAGTTTATGCATGGTATCATTTATAATCCATTCGTTCGATGCTTATTATAACATACATGCAGCAATGGGTTATAGTGAGCATAAAATGACAGCTAATATGTAATACTAATCATTACAGCCAGTGTGAATTCTACTAAAAATAGAACCAAATCAATAAGCCAATTACAAAAGTTGTAAATGAAATTGTATCGTATATTTTATTAAGTTTAAAACATCCATTGTTAAATAATATGTGCTCTACATGCTAAAATATTTTATGTCCCTGACGTAAATCCTTAAGCATAATAGTGGTCAAGAAAAAGAAAAGTCATAAACATGTTTGTCATAAGAATAAGAATAATAGGCATATTTTATCATAATATCTTCAGGAAAACATGTCTATTAGTGTGCTTTTAAACCTTATATAGTGCGATGCTCCTCTAATTGGTTTTCTATTCCAATCACAAATTTCACAATCAATCCGGTTCACTCTGACCACAGCTAGATTTTTGTGGACGAGCAAATACGCAGGCATACAGCTACTGCAAATTATGTGTCGTTTGGTATCTTATTTTATCTCTTATCATCCTCTAATATTGTAAGAACTTCCTCATCCTCATCATCATTCTTGCTCTTCTAAAGTGGCAGTCTTCAGCCGAGCAGCTATACAAACGAGAGAAAAATTGTTAGAAATTGAAATATTACGATACAAAACAAGATTTAAAATGGTATATGCAAGACAAGGCAAAATAACTCACAGTCAACAAGAGCCTCCATCTCATACTCTGCTCTGCAGTGAACAAAGCGGGTGTGGGAGTTGTCCATGATGCCTTCCATGACTCGGAGCACAGATGGCTTTACTTTCCAAAAAATGCATGTGTACTCCGTCTTCTTGAAATCTTGGGCTAGGTCACAAAGTGCCTTTGCTGCTGTGAAATCCACAAACTGAATATGATGACAATCAATTACGATTGGAGTTGTGTTATCACCCCATCGATTTGCCGATTTCAAGATGCTGTCAGTCACATAATCAACGGAAGGATAGGTTAACGATCTGTCCAGTTCAACTAAGATGAATTCCGAGCCAAGAGTTGTCTACAAAATACATGGGAAAGCATTTGAATTTATACATGCTGAACGGATGTAGAAAAATGCATAACTTTAAATTTTTTTGGGGTGAATCGTACCACTCCTTTAAGAACCTTAACCCTGGGGCGAGCAGCATAATACAAAAGGAAGATTGCACTAACTGCTAACCCAGTCAATATTCCATATATCAAGTCCAACGAAAAGCGTGGTAAAGAATGTTAAGCTCCAAGGTAAAAGATCGGGCTCTGAAGAGGATTAATTTTTGACATAAGAATTTGCAAAAGTTAAAGTATCGTTTGGAAGAATCAAAATCTAACTCACTTTTAGACCGCCACATAGGCCAAATACGAAAGTCCACCTAAATTAAGTTATTTCAATATAAATTTAGATTTCAACTATTGCAAGTTTCATCGAAATGAGAGAGGACACATAGTTAAAAGTACTTATGAAAATCAAATTAATAATTTAAATTTAATAATATCAATTTTTATGAACCCACCATGAAAATGACTGAAGCACACACCACACTGGCCAATGACGACAACGGAATAAAATAAAAATATGGAGTCATAAAGAGCAATGCGAGCAAGACCATGGTACCTGTAATTAGTCCACCTAAGGGACTCTCAGCACCTGGAAAAATTGATTGATAAATTGATACCAGAAGACAATAAAATGTAGATTATCCACCTTATTATGACTTTCACACTACCTGAAAACGCATTAACTGTTGTGCGACTAAAGGATCCGGCAATAGGCATAGAGGAAAAGAAGCTAGATATCAAATTAGCAATCCCAATAGACAAAACCTCTTGCGACGCATCAACTCTTGCTGAGCCTGCAAATGCTTTTGCGATCGTGATATGCCCTATTTTTGAGAATCGTGCATGATTTTAATATATTATTTTACACAACATTAATAATGCACATTGATAATTTTGAACGAAGTAACACACAGCCTACCCATAACACCCAACAGTGCCATGATGAAGATTGTTGTAAACTCTTCGCTAATGAGGTCGTTGAATGTGTGTAATATTGAAGTCTGATTGTCATAAATTGAANGCTAATGAGATCGTTGAATGTGTGTAATATTGAAGTCTGATTGTCATAAATTGAAAAAGGGGGAGGTGTAAAGACAGGCAATCCAGGTTCCAAGGGTCCTAATTATTGAAAAATGATTCATACTCATACGACATCTTTGTAGACGAGTTATTTAATTGCTATAATGAACACAAATTTTACCAACGATAGTGAATGGTCTATTTGTCTCAGTAAAAGATGCAGATAAAATTGTACAGGTGGTAATGGCAATGGCATTTCGACTAGTTGAGATCACCCAAAGAAATTTATCCCACCTTGGAGAGTTTTTGGTGAAGCACTTGAAAATCCATTGCAATTTCTATCAAAGTATATACGATTCATGTATAATTGGCTTCTTCTGTACGTGATGAGGAAAATTATTTGATAGTTTACCATCAAAAGGAGAATGCAGGTGCAGCAAATCAAGCTCATAATAGCGTCCCACTTGTTAATGTCCCAGAAATGCAAATATAAACCTTTGAGAGCTGCAACAAAGCCCTCACCAACACTTGGCAGACCGAGCAAGAGCCTCACCTGGGTGGCAACAATCGTGAGGGCAACTGCCGACGTAAACGCACTGATAACAGGGTACGATATGAAGTTAGCTATAAATCCAAGTCTCAAAACTGCCATCGTAAGATCAACAATGGCAGTCATGAAACAAAGGAAAACGGCATATTGGGGAGACTTTCCTTGCGTAAACTTGTACGTTAAAATGCACTGGATTGCATTAGGTCCGATTGTAATTACCTGTAATTAATTGTAACTGTAATTGATTACCTGTAATTAATTAATTAATTACCTGTAATTAATTATACCTTAGTTGAGCCAAATAGTACGTATATAAATGGGCCAACGAACCCAGAATATAGTCCATACTGAAATAGCAAGAGTATTAATTTTAGCAATCTTATTATAATTCAAGGCTTCTGAATGAAACTCCGTAAAATCAAGTTTGTTTGGTTACAATTGGTGGAAGACCCGCAATAGTAGCGTATGCTAATCCTTGTGGAAGGATCTAAAATTATTGTGCATTACATATTATGACATTATTATTATTTGATGCATTTTAAAAGATGTTACGATGCTACAGCAAGACATAAGCAATATCTCACCGTTAGTCCAACTGTCATTCCAGCAATGAAGTCACTAACAAGTTTCTGAAGGGTATACTCTTTACTCCATTTTAGAATGGGGAAGGTTCTCTCCCAGTTTTTCTTTCTGTAACGAGTTTTACACGACACGCTTAAATATTTAATGCGTACCTTNGAGTTTTACGAGACACGCTTAAATATTTAACGCGTACCTTTAAATGCGGAAGTTTTCATTAGTATTATTACTGAAATCGATTGCGACAAAGGTCCCTTCCCCTCTTTTTCAGCTCCATGCAACACAGTTTGGCCGTTTTGGATTCTTCCACTGACACTGAGCCCTCCACCTCAACCGGACCGACATCAATTCCAACCTCATTATACTGTTCGGTTGAAGGGTTTCGGCTGAAGGTGCCCCCATCCGAATTTGATGCAAGGATACTATTGTCGCTAAACGTTTTAACCACTTGGGTTTTCATGATCAAATTTTCCTATCCGCAAACCGGAGGAATACAAATCTAAGAACCTGACACTGACCATACACCCTGGAAACTGGTAGAGGATAGAAGCACATGGACATAGCATATAGTAGATTTTGTAACAGAAATGATTGTACGTTTAATAATTGGTCATTACTTCATATCTAATCAGACAAAGTAGTGGCTTGCATGACTGACAATCTCCTCCAGCATACTCGTAACATAGAACATGACTGCGTTGACAATTAGGTGGTGTAAGACTTTCTTTGAGTTGTAGTAACATAATAATGGTAATGGTCAAAATGTCGGAAGTCATAAGCATACTGTCACGTAACAAAGTCTAACTTAAAGGAATAGAATGACATAATAATATAAGGGATAGGATTGCGACTTCATATGAAGACAGCATATCCTCGGAAGTTAAATGATTATTGGGGCTAATGGACTATTTTGCCATGCTAATGAAAGGAAATGCATTTCACAATTTTACCAATGTAATCACTTCAAGGGAAAGAAAACAAAACTTAGTAATCCGGACATAAGAGACCTTATAAGTAAAATTATTGGTATTAGAGGTCATCTTGATATATTTTATTATTATTACTGTCTAGCTTTCTGCGTATAACATAAGAGACTTTCTTTAACCGTACTGCTATTAAAATATATTTTTCGGCTTGACATTCCACTCCGCTCCAATATGGTTTTTTGTTTTTGCATTGTGGTTTTAACAAGAGCGAGAATATTCGTACTCAATTTACAAAATTAGCATGTGCGTATAAGTTGTGTCAGATAAATTTTCCATTGAAGCCATCGAAGGCTAATGGATGGGTATGACTGCGAGCCGGGTATTTTTCCACAAAAAACAGACTGGAATTTTTATTGATTGATTTTGATACATTGTTAATGTATTCGACGAAATAAGTAAGGTCAGTTTTGTGTGACTCCTGTAAGATCCCATGTCTTCATTATACTAATATGCTCATGTATTATATGATACACGCAACGCACGTTTTCGTAAGAAATGCAGTGATTTTATTGCAATACAAAATGTTACCTTCAGCATATTACACTTAATGTTATTATACTTAATTTATATATATCTATATACGTATATATTACTTTTGTATAAAAATCGACTAAATATTTCTGAAAATAAATAACATTTTATTATATATAACAACATTCTGCAAATTAAATGTTTTTTTGTCTGTATATGACATTCAGTTTACAGTATTAAACATGGCGATTTTGAATATATTTGGAAGCATTTGTGTATTTGGTTAAAGTAAAATAATATGTTCAAAATTCCATTTACACACGACTTCCTTATTGTTACCACTTTACAATTTATCTCCGAGTGTCATACTCACTCTCGTGATGGGAGTAATAGGGCATGGACCCATAAATCGAAGACTGTTGCTGTTGTTGTTGTTGTTGCTGTTGCTGATGATGTCTTGCAGAAGCTGCAGCAGCATGTGCATATGAGCTATAAGTGGGATTTGCATTATACAAACTACTTGGTGGTCCCATAGCCATTGCCATTGCACTAGCTGGGTACGTGGACAAACTGGCACTTCCGCTGGCTGCAGCCAAGCTTGGGTGAACGGCATAAATGCTGCCACCACCTCCAGCAATTGCATGCTGGCTTAGTGTCGCATACTTGGCGTGATGCATCCCGTGATGAGCTGGCATATATTTCGAATTGCTACGCAGCGTTGCATAGCTTCCATTTGGCATTATAAGCGTGTGGGGTTCGGATTTGTGGGGACAAGTACATTTAGCCCCACCTGGACCTACGCTTACGACACTCGGTGCGACTTGGGGATAACCATTGGATCCCATTGTGGGGCCCATATCGGATGCGTTGGAATTTGTTAGTTTCACAAAACACACGATGATAATGACGAATATGACAATCAATACTATGACACCACCAACAATTCCAAAAATGAGGCTGTCCATGTTATTGATTTCTTGAGGTTTCACCTTCGATATTTGATTATCATTGCCCCGACCAGGCTTATCAGCTTTCTTGATGTTGTTTGCATTCGTTTTGCCAGTGGTGGAAGGAGCGATGGACCAAATGATATCGTCTTGAGTTGTAGTCGTTGTGCTCACAGTTGATGGAAGTGGAGGTGGTGTTGTACTCGAACCAGGCTCACAAGTGAGCTCATCTAGTCGCAAATCTAAGACACTGTGACCTTCTAAATTCTTTGGTCCTGCACAAATCACATTGCTTTCAACTGCCTTGAGATATTTCACTAGGTTTCCGGCATTACAGTCACAAATAGGAGACAAGCCTTCTAGTTTAATGTTTTGGGTGAGAAAGGGTGGACTCAAGTTTGTAATTTTCGAGTCACTAACATCTAAAATGATGTTGCTCGACATTGGAACTGGGACGAGGATGGAGGGTAACATAGAAAGGGACGTATTCACAAGGGAAA
>JAANSM010001716.1:0-17369 GCA_036850725.1 Orchesella villosa
ATTAGTAACGGTAAGACTCCGCTAACGATCAGATGGCGTTAAACATTAAACGTTTACCACAATATTCAACTTTGATAAAATGGCGAACACGGAAAACTCAACAAAAATTTCACACTTTGGAAATGATTCGTACCGACGTAAATGTTGAATGTGAATAAAACGAATGCAAGTAATATGTAGGGAATAGTTCTATTTTCTATTCTACTCTACACTGTTCTACAGATGACAGACGCAATTAATTACGAGCCTACAAGCAAGAATACACGTTCGTCTTCATGTGTTGTTGGTTCATCAACACCAAAAATGCTAACATTCCTTCTGAAGTTTCAGGTAATTTTCCAATATTCCAAAAATAAAAATGGTATTGAAAACATACATATCATTTGCTTGATCCACCTTCTTTCATCTTTCTGAAGTTTCCGTGGATCAAAAATCAGATACAAAAATAAAGAACAAGAAAGAAGAGAAATGTAAATGAATGGTGAAATTTTTGTGATGGATAGTTCGGTCGGGTAATATGCAAAATTTCAAAATTTGCATAACATTTTTGGATAGTGAAGACTAATAAATTTGCATGGAGAAAGCAAAGACCGTATATAAGAACCCTGTAGGACAATGACTATAAAATATGGGTGACCCACCAACCAACATACACATATAACACCACGTTCAACGTTGGTGATAATGCATTTTGTTCTGTTGGGTTTTATGCCTAAAACTCTAAAGTCCATGCAATGAGGCATTGTTAGTTATTTGTAATTTCGCATAAAGTCAATGGACATTTTCATGCATAATTTGTAGATTAGAATATGCATTCCGAAAAAGTATTGATTAACTTAGTGTTAGTAGGAAAAAGCAAGATAATTGCAAATATTATATTAGTTCGACTTTTAATAAATGATATTATTGATCTGAAAATGGTGAAAATAAAAATGGTTAGCTGCTGTTCTATGTGTTTTTTTATAAAAAGGCATAATTTGTAGCTACAAATTTTATTTTTGGTTTCTCTTTTTTATGTGTGTTTATATAACAATATAAACTACAGCAATTCATTCTCTATGTAAATTCTATTCATAATAATTATTTATATCACCACTAAAATACTGTACAAGTACATTACTACGCTTCACACTGAATACATTTAATTTAGAAGAGGTAAGATACACGTAAACTTCTCATACCTATACCAGGTGTGTAATTTGGTCTACGGTCATACTAACTCTCACGTTTAATTCAATTAAAACCCTATTTAGCTCCGACAAAGAGACTATATATATATAATATTTTCTTTTTCTTCATTCTCATCTAGCAAAACTAAGTAATTTTCATACAGAATGATTAATCTACGCATGGTTTGCAATGAATTGTATAATTAATACTATTGTTTTACAAGAAAGTCAGAATCAGAAGACAGCCATAGAACCCTCACACTTTTCCTATTGAAAGTTCAATTTCTTCACACCGTTTTTTTCATTAAATTCAAAATTGGTTTGGTTGGAATTATGAGATTCGGTTAATAATATGCTCTTGTTTGTCTATCATTTCTGAATCGATCAACTCCCACTACACTATACCACCCAGTTTATATTAGTACAACTATAATGGTAGTAAGATCTATATCATTTAAATTATTTAGTTAGTTATAAGTTATTTTTTTTAAATGTATGTACACAACTGTATCAGAAATGAAGGATTCCCACATTTATCACAAACTGAATATTAACTCTCACAACCAAAATAAATTTTAACTTAAATTAAGTTTTGCATAATAAGTACACACCTTTATCACTCAATAATAAAGCGGTATAGAAGTGTTGTATGGAAATTGAAAACGACTTTTGTTAAAGAAGTCATTAAAGGCATGTTAAGTGATACGAGTAAAAAATTAGTAATGATTGCTTGCGGTTGGAAACTACCGGTAATTTGAGGAATGTAATGTTACATACAATATTGAATGCTCTTTAAGATTGTGAAGATTTTGTTTTGTAGCTTGTGTAGTCGCAGAAATCAAAACTACATATATTGTACTTTCCTTTATAACACCAAACTATCCATCAAGAATAAGTAGCTTGGAAAAGATCAAGACCAAATTGTATTAGTTGAAGTGGCAGATTACAAGTGAATTTGTTGGGATGGATTTGAACAAGTTTTTATAGGTACAAGTGCTTTCATACTTTGTGCATGAAAAGGAAAATTAAGGGCTCAACATTTTTGGTAGTTCATGATTGCTTCTAACTGGCAGTATCACTTTTTTTGTAGTTCTGTGCTACTGACACTGATATATTTGCGTTGCCTATCACATAATAAATTTTATCTGTTTGACATCGAAGCAAAGTTGGGAAGGATAAGATAAAGTATTAAATTCCAGCAAAGGCAGAAAAATGAGTTCGTTCCAAATCTAATTTGACTACAAAAATCATTTATGAGAAGAGGAGAAGCATTTTCGAATTTTTTTCATTTTGTCAGATAGTTGCAAAGTATTTCTTTTGTTTTTTATTCCGCTTTTTCCGAATTCCAAACTCTGCTTAAAATATATAATTCTTTGTTCTTCTATATTTTTCCCATCCGTGTTTTTTTTAGTTTATTTGTATATTCTTGGAATTGGTTTTATTGTTGTTCGTTCCCGTTCGTAACGCAGTTTGACTATTATTTTGAGAACACCTTTGATTGTGGTTAAAGATGAGATCATTGCTTAATCAATCATGATCTCAAAGTGAACCATGCCAAGACGATCAGGACGGTTGTGATTAATATTCCTTGCCCATGCTCGGCACTCGACATTGATAAGGACTCCAGCTAGAGATTAGAATAAATGTATTTAATAGCATTAGGTATTGTAGTTGCATTGTATCAATTGTAGGATTAATCAATGATTTATTAAGTACTTACGCATAGGTTTCTTTAATTGAACCATGACGAATGGGGATTGGTAACCTCTCTGGTTCGTAAATGGGAAGTAATAGCTAGGAATGTATGGATGTGGATAATAGGAGATTGGTCCAATATTCTCCTTGTCTGCTGGATTTTCACCTTCACATGAGATGAACACACTGTTCAAGAAGTCGGTCTAGAAGATAAAAATACAGTCAGTTGGTAAATACATTCAAATCAAAGGTTTGATTCAACAGCAAGAAGTATAAAAAGTATTGAATCGTTACCTTCCATTGTGGATTATGATCTTGTGTTTCCACCTCCTTTTTGATGTACTCTTGAAGGAACAATGGCATTGGCTTCATTCCTTGTTGAGGGTTATTCTCTATATCCTTCTCAAGCTCTTTCAGTTCGTTGCTGAAAATTTCTGGAAACTGGGCTTGATTGTACTGTTTTCCGTTGAGACCAAAGCCGATCGGCTCCCAAGCGTAAATCTAAATCAAGAACAAATTACATAAGTGAGAGTTATCCTTAAGTATCAAGAAACAAGATAAAATTATATTTTCTTACCCGGTTTAACTTTACAAGGATGCAAGGCTCTCCAAGACGGTAACCGAATTTATTCTCCGGATTGCATTCCCCAAACTGTTTGTTATCAACAAAACATGAGGCAATTTGTTCTCTTTTCTTATTCTTGTCCTTATATGTGTCAGTGCCTCCTGCTCCAAAGCTACATTTAGTCACATCTGAACCACCTTCCTTAGGAATTTCTGTGTTAAAAATAAAATGCATAAATTTAAAATTTCGGATTTAAAAAAAACTTTCGTTTAGCCAAAGAAGAATGATTGGTTTTATACCATTAAACCACTCGTCTAGCTGCTTGCTCCAAAACTCGTAATTTTCTTTGCGATTCCTGTCAAACCAGATTAAGGTAGAGTCTACATTTTTGTCTTGATCAGGCTGAGGACGAAATCCAACTCCAGGATTATCCCCAATTAAACCATTAGTCATTTGCCATTTGGGTTTTTGAAGATCCAATGTAAGGAAAAATATGTAGAGCATAAGCAAGAAAAACGCAGCTAATCCCGCAAAAAATACGATGTAGAAGACAATGATTTTTCCTGTAACAAACGAAAGGAATTATGTAAGTTTTATAATCTAATTAGTTCAGTCTACTAATCTTATAATTTTAAACACAGTTTAAACGGCGAGAAAGTATAATTCGCAATGGTGAAAAAAGCCTTACTGCTTTTTGGTTTAAAAAGATTTATTCACAATNGAGAAAGTATAATTCTCAGTGGTGAAAAAAGCCTTACTGCTTTTTGGTTTAAAAAGATTTATTCACAATACGAATTCATCAATTCATGCATACACTTACCCCATGATGAGCCCGTACGTCCTAAGAATTCTCCTGTGTCACTATTCCACAGGAACTTCATGAATCCACCTTCATCTCCCTTTCCCTTAGGCATTTTGGATTATCTAAAACAAAGTTTTATCAACTGTTAGATACCAATTATTCATTCAATGATATTTGTGAAACTTTTGACGTTGTGAGTTAGCAATCTGATATCATTTTTTAATGCAGATACTTCGAACACATAAGGCTTTTGAATCCCCTGTTAATGTGTTGTATGTAGGTTATTGGTAATTAGCTGAAACTTTGCACAGAGCCCAACATAAAATGTACATGATCATGCATAATCTAAACACATTAAAAGGATGATCCTGCTTATTCCAAAGCTTAAGCCACTGGCTTTTAAGATAATATGCTACGCGATCCTTAATTTTTGCGACATGAGATTCAGTTCGTGTACCGCTGAAATGAATACTTTCACCGTACAGAATAATAGTTATTTGGTCAAATGTGAGTACTAAGTATTAAAATATTTTGTGCACGTAGAGTTTACAAAATTTGTCTAGTTTTCGTTGCAGTTTTTATGCTTTTGTAAGGAGAATGCACACCAAGTATGTATTTTTCAGAGGGTTTTCGACTCACCTTGAGCTGAACGAGATCACTTGATTCGGTGTAAATGACACAATTTTATAAAATCTATTAAATATATAATATCAAATATTAAGACTTGATATCTTTACTATTCACCCTTATCTGACCTGAATAATAGAGTAACTAAACCAACACTCCGGTCTGACGGGAAAAGAAAGCAATGGTGGCAGGCAGTGAAAGAAAATGGAGAGAGAGAGTGAGAGAGGAAAAGTGTTCAATAAAGTCGATACTTGGTAGAACTCACCAAAAAAGACACGAAATTATAACCTTCTCTCACAGTCATGCGATTTCCCAAATTTTCCGTATATGTGCAATCTCCAGTCAGTGAAACATTTGCACCAGATCCCTAGCTCAGTGTAGGTCTTCTTATATAAATATTATACGATTACCAAACCAGCTTACTAACACTGAACTTAAAAACAGAACTCCGAAGAAGTAGTCGTTACATGACGAAGAGACCTAGCTCAGTGGCCCAAATACCGTCTAGTTTCGTTAATACCTTCAGAAATATAAGATATATATATGTACATTACCTGGTCTTCCTATTGCACAGGAGTATTTTTGCTGGGGCGGGGTTCACTAGAGTATAACTTTTCCAGAGAGGAGCTCTTCTACCCACACTAGTGCTCTTTCTCTTACTGCTTGATCTAATGTACTCGCTTCGTCTTCGGTTGGCTTCGCTATCCTTGTAGCTTTGTCCATGACGTCTATCCTTTCCATTCCATTTGCATTGTAGATTGGTTTATTGTTGTCCGTATATGTGCATTTTGTGTTTTCGTTAACTAGAATCATATTATGTGTACCTGTACATACATTATGCATTTCTTCTTGCACATAAAACATCCTTCCTAATAATATGTATGTAGCATATATTCCTGCCTCCCATGCATAATCATTTTTATCAACCTCTTACAAACAATGTCCTCAGTTCTACTCTCATGTTTGTTACCCTTTTCCTAGGTATTGGAGTCGCAATGAAATTCCTTCCTTGGGTCTTCTATATATTATTATTAAATCAGGTTGTAGAAAGATGATACTCGTGATACTCATGATATGATTCATATGATGCTAAATGCTAGTACGCGCTGGAAGAAACCGGCTACCATAGTTTGTGGTTTTCTTATTTGTAAGGAAATGCTATGTATTTTATCCATCCATGAAAGGACACACTAGTTATGGTTCATGGAGGATTGGAATGCGCAAATGGGTTTCTTTTCTTCCGATCACCGATTGACCCCGACGGTGCTTTCATGAGTTTTCATGTACTTAAGTTGCTTGGGCATAGGCTACCGTTACGATTACGAGAGAGTGAAAATGCGATCGATTGGGCTGTTACATGAAAGCTGTTACGTTGCTTTGCTATTTTATATTGTGTCCAACGGAGTAGTTTATTAATGGTGAAATTCTTCTTGGAATGATATTCCATAAATAGATAGGCGTATTATGTTGACTTTACAATTAGTCATGCATGCGTCCCTCATTAATGATTCAGAACTTGCACTCTTCTGTGCCATAACTTTTCATAATTCTTCTGTGCAAAAGCCTTTGGGGACCGGAATAAGGTTGTTGGTAGTAAATGGTGAAAATGTCGAGGACTCTCCGACTCGAAGGAATGTTATGATTGTATAAATCTTCTATTTGCCGAATACAGATTAGCCGACCGTTGTTGTAGAGGTGCCTAAATGGCTCTCTGTAAAAGGCCAAAAAAGTAAAGGGATGGATGAAACAACCGTTTCAAATCATTTGCTGTAATTTTATGTACTTATTTTCAAAACGAATGGCAATGACAAGTAGAAAGCTTGAAGGACGTTATCAGTGTCTAAGCTCACGCATTGGTGAATGTGAGTCTATTATTTGGATCAAATACAAAAAGAGACGCATCTATAGAAAAAAGTCGATACCATTTCCATTACCACACTTTTCTTACTGACCTTGAGTTGTATACCCTTACTATCAGCAGATTTCATCTAATTTTAGCAATAATATGCTAAATGCCCGTTAAGTAGATAATTAGCAAAGGATAAGTTAAGTTCATTTCATCTTATTTCTAATGTTAATATCGAAGGTTTGTGTTATATTTTTAGTGAAACTTCCTAGATTAACTAAACGTTAGCCTGGAGCGTTAGGTTGAACTACTATAATTTTCTTGTACATTCTAGAATGGTCTGCTTACTTAGTAGTTAAAGTCAAGTTGCTAAATTCAGATAGATGTGTAGGTTTTGTTCTATGAAGTATGTTAAGTATGTGCCGTAACGTCAAAGATAATTAGATAGACATTCTAACTCACCATCATTCCTGTGCATCCATATATATTCCATTTTTATTTACCATCTAGTTGTATACGTATATTGTTAATATCATTATCACCCGATAAAGTCAAAGAAAATTGCTAATGACCATCGATAAAGAAAGGACCCTACTCAATATTAATGCATATATGATAATTTGATGACTGAATGACGTGACTGAGTGCTATGAGCACACGAAGCGTGGTAATCTCTCTAAAAACAATTAACTACATGACATTTACTCATCTTCAGTATTCCGTCTTAGTCTTATTGTAGCAACCCCACCAACCAATCCATGATACGTAAAAACCTCAGTATTTGATTTGAACACATCTGAAATAGGAATACATTTACTTAGCGTAACTGAGAAAAGTCTTGTATTACAACGAGTTATTGTCTGGTCTGCTTCTGAAGAAGATGCCATCATGAGATTCTCAACTCATGATGGTTTCATGTTTTATGCTTTATATCCTTATGAATTTATAAGTAGATTGAAGACACTTAATAAAGAGAAACAAAACTTCATTATTCTCCTGTTACACTATCTTTTCAAAGTGCACTTACTTAGTTGGTGTACTATGGCCCAATTCACGAGGTAGTGTATCCTCGTATTGTAACATAAAATTATTTACTAACTTAAATCGACGTTTTTGCTCCTTTAACTTTGTAAGCCTTTTTCCAACGTTTGCCATAGTAAAATTTTGTAAAAGCTTACCATGTGTTGTTATGCTAGTAAGTTATGTTACGATACTAAGATACAGCGATCTCGTGAATTGGACCTATATCGGACAACCAAACAAATATGTGTCTAGTCATGAGTCACTTTATATCAATTTAATACTTCATTTGGAATGAATTTTTAATTATATATTGTTTAATGATGGTTTCATGTTTTATGTCCTTATGGATTCATATGTAGATTGAAGACACTTAATAAAGAGAAACAAACTTCATTATTCTCCTGTTACACTATCTTTTCAAAATGCACTTACTTAGTTGGTGTACTATATCGGACAACCAAACAAATATGTGTCGCAGGTCATAGTCTAGTCATGAGTCACTTTATATCAATTTAATACTTCATTTGGAATGAATTTTTAATTATATATTGTTTATGGTACGTAGTACATACATACGTACGTGCATGTCTCACATCTATATAGGCACATGCTCACGATTCGTAAATGAAGTGCACTATATAGTTGTGCATTCGAACCTTCAGCAATTCTGTTGAATGTAAGTAGAAACTACGCTCTATATTAATAAATGATCTGATCAAAGCTCTGCAGTCTTTTTTAGCAGTATTACATTGCTAACTTAATTTGTTCACCAAAATGCAGTGCAATCTTTATGAAAAATTACGAATCTTTATGTTGTATGTGGTAAATTTGCATAGCTTACTTACACCTTATTTTTGCAGATTACAAAAGACTCAAATTGTGCACGCGTTTTAAACACATGTCGCTCTAATCTAATTTACTTCATGCCTTCATTTCCTTCATGTAGTACTTGCGAAATTCGCGATTTAGCGAGTAAGGCAATTTCAGGATTGTATGTAGGTTATCTGACGAGGAGAGATGTATGTTAAGATTACTTACGTTCTTGTCTGTCTGATTCTAAAAATCAATTTTGTTGGTATTCACATGTATTACGTCTATTACATAACCGATCATGGGCATTACTTTGATTGTGAATTGATTTGGGAAATTAGAAGTAGGAATTAGAACAGCTCATCAACTAACTTATTTAAGTATATCATGTGGCATATAAAATTACATGAAATGTATGAAAGTTTGTGCTAAGCCCAAATGAAAAGTTATTTATTTCACTAATGGTGCTTGATGTTCTTACTGCCCCTAATTATAACTTTACTATAACATTTATTTCCAGTAAATATACCATCATCATACGCATACGGTAAACAATTTAAAGCCTCCAATTGCAACCCAAAAAGAAAAATTTTGAGAATTGAAAGAAGCAACTTATCTGGAGAAAGATAGAGATAAAGATATAAAACATTGAGCAAAAGTACGCTTCGTCTTCGTCTGTGCATTTTGAGACGTACCTAGATTGGAGGTAACCAAATGCTTGCCGATATTTGCCTCTGACTCATGCACGTATATATGTGTATGCTTTTACAGATACAAAAGCAAACTAATGAAGTGAACAAAAGAAGATATTTTAAAAGCTTTTCGAGCTCCTGTCAAAGCACAACAAATTAGGAAAGTAATTCCGTAACTGACAATTTAGTGGGCTTGGAATTTGACGTCAGATTATCTATTGTCCGTCCTGTGGCGTTCAGTTTTTAACAATGAATGCTCCACCAACATTCGAAAGCTTTGTCCTTTTCGACGGAGAGAAAAAGTAAGTTTTGTTATGTTTTATGTCACAAACAAACGTCGCATCCAGTGACCTGCACATGACTTCTACAACATATAGTAGTTGCATTAAGACGGTAAAATGCGCAGTCTTTAATCAAACACACTTACATGTTTTAAAAGGGTCATCATCGAATTGGACACAAAGGTACCCAATGCTGCCCTCATAACCATAACCAAGGAGGATCACACGTTGGGAAATATGATTAGAAAGTAAGTCCAGTCAACAGTAATCAACTACGCAATCAGCGCAATGTTTGCTATTGCTGTTTGCCGACCCGAATGACCCATTGATATGATACAATAAAATTGCGAAGTGTCGAATGTCAGCATAAAAAATTACAGTGACTGGTGACAGTAATTATTGTGTTGTGTTAAACGCACATGACATGCCGTTAGAATAATCTACCATTCATGATACCTTGTTTTTTATTTTTCCAATTTAGTCAGTTGTTGAAGGATCCACATGTGTTATTTGCTGGATACAAGCAGCCACATCCTTTAGAACACAAGATTATCATTAGAGTTCAGACTACAGCAGACTATACACCACAGGATGCAATGAGAAACGCTATAATGGATCTGATATCCGAATTATCCTTACTGGAAGAACGGTTTAGAGTAAGATGCACTTTGCGTATATAGATTATCTCATCAATCATCATAAAATCATATTGATGTAGGAGATAAGAGTTTGAGTATTAATTTTTCGTTTTTAAATTGCAGGAAGCCATAAAAGAAAAGCAAGATGGAATAGACTAAAGACTAAGATGGCCTATGTGCATTTACATTTGCAAACCTAGGTCAAAGTTACACTCGACTATTTTACATTTATGGTTTATTAACCAACTCTGTTTGTACAAATTATAATTAAAGAATATTGGGATACAGGATATAGTGCGTTTACTACAATATTTCTTGTTAAATTACACACTAGCGGCTATTTTTAAGTAAAAGTTCTTAATGTTATACTCTTCGTGGACGCCTAAAAACGGAAGTTATATAATAGAACCAGTTACGGATTCTGGATAGTATGCCAGACTTTTGAGTGTTGGGCTTCTCTAGGGTCTCCTCTTGCAGTCCATGTTCAACTGGTTTTAACTTGCTATCCTTTATAATGTTATCGACTTCAAAGTTATCTTGGAATACATTGTGAAAGTTTGTAATACTTTCCCTCGTCGTTAGTGACGTGCTTCCAGATGACAATGGGGAACTGTCAGCCTTAGTTTTATCAGTTTTCAACGGTTCATGGTAGGTATGTTCAAGATTTAAATCCGCCAGCAAATCAACATCATAGTCTACTTCTATTTTATAGTTGCTGTTTTCATTTCGTGAAGTTGTGAATTCCACAGAACGGTTTTTAATATCAGGTTTAGGAGGCGTACTTTTGCGTGTAGGTGACATCATTTGGCTATTCTTTACCAGTTCTGTCAAACTACCGGATTTTTGAACGTTTGGTGGTGATAGCTTGTGAAATGACTTAATTTTTGTAGCGATCTTATCAAAGGAACTGTCATTAGTATCTTGCTCCTGAAATAATAATTTGTAATAACTTGTATTCATTACACTACACATTTTTAAAGCTTATAACTTCATTGCAATGTTTTGTAATTTTACATCCATTACTTCTTCATGTAGATAATTCGTTGAAGCCATATCTTCATCAAAAGTAGAGTTGACTATGGAATAATTTGCCCCCTGGTCATTGACGCTGCAATTATTGCTGTATGCTAATTCGACCTTTGTAAAATTCGTGTCTTCGCAAACAGGAAGAAAGTCCGGCACAGGTGATGAACAATTCTCAGAAGAAATTACTTCTGGATTAATGCCATGTGCTTCTTGAAGAACTGCAGAAGCGCGTGTGTTTACTTGAACGGCTTGATTAAAATGTGAGACATCTAGTAATTGATTTTCTACTTCAATATCCGATATCAATGTATTCATCTCTTCTGTTTCTAATGATTCGATGTCGTCATTTTCTGTAAGTTCTGTTGTTTCAAACTCTTCAGGTTCGTCAGTCCCATTCAGAATCTCATTATCATTGTTGTTCTCCACTGTCACTAAGCGGTGGTGATGCGAACTTTCGTGCTTTGTTGCCTGTTCTATATGCAACGCTGCGTTTTTTGTTAAATGAGCGTCTAAATGAAAATCTAGTTTGTTTGCCTCTGACATATCTTCTTCATTTACTGTAAAGGATTTGGCTTCAAACTCTTCCGGGTTGTCTCTTCCGACTTGAACGTTATCATTTTCATTGTTCACTGTGGTGAAAAGTAAAGGTTGGTCTTTTGTGATTTCCTGCTCTGTTACTGGCTGTTGTAAAAGTAAGGGATTTGGCTTCAAACTCTTCCGGGTTGTCTCTTCCGACTTGAACGTTATCATTTTCATTGTTCACTGTGGTGAAAAGTAAAGGTTGGTCTTTTGTGATTTCCTGATCTGTTACTGGCTGTTGTAAATGCGACGCCGTGATATTTACTAAACGAGAGTCTAACGGGAAATCTAGTACGATTGGTTCTGGCTTATCTTCTTTTAGAGTAAGTTCTTCTGGCTTGTCTGTTATGATTTGAATGTTATCAACTTTCTTGTTCTCTTCTGGCACTGGTAAATATCGATCTTGCGCACTACCCTCAACTGTTGCTGCCTGTTCTGAATAAAACACTGTGATGTTTATTAAACGAGAATCCAACTGGGAATCTTGAAAGATTGACTCCGGCTTATCTTCTGCAAGCTGGCTGCAACCAAACTTGTCAGTTTCGTTTCCTACAATAGGGAAATACTCGTGTTCTTTTTCCTCGAACGCAACTAGAAATCCATGGCTTTGCGGAGTTTTTTGAGCAGTTGCTGCAAATTCTGTGTGGTTAACCAACAACTAATCTACAGGGAACTCAATTATACTTGATTCTGACTCATCCTCTGTATTTCCTGTGAATTCTATTGCCTCAAATTTTTCTAGTTTATCTACAATCCGAGCCGCATCATCTTCGTATGTTTCTGCTGTCACGGACAAACAGTGTTCTTGCGGGCTAACCTGATGTGTTGGAGCCTTTTCTAAATGTAACGCTGCGTTGTTTGGCAAACTAAAGTCCAACTGGAAATCTAATATGATTGTCTCAGCTCTATTTTCTGTAATTTCTGTTATCTCCAACTTCTCTGTTGCAACCCGAACGTTATCAGCATTATTGTTTTCGGCTGTTACAAGTAAATCTTGGATTTGTGGAATTTCCTGACTTGTCACTGGTTGTTCTAACCGCAAAGCTGCATTATTTAGAAAATGCGTATCCAACAGGAAGTCTGGTATGATTTGATCTGACTTGTCTTCTTCATTTACTGTAAGAGATTCGATTACAAATTCTTCCAGGTTGTCTTTTCCGATTTGAACGGTATCATTATCATCTTCATTGTTCTCTGTGGTCAAAAGTAAACGTTGGTCTTGTGTGATTTCCTGATCTGTTGCTGGCTGTTCTAAATAGCGACATGGTGTTATTTACTAAATGTGAGTCTAACGGGAAATCTAGTACAATTGATTCAGGCTTATGTTCTTCTTTTGGAGTAAGTTCTTTGGTTTCAAACTCTTCTACCTTGTCCGTCACAATTTGATCGCTATCATCGCCTGTTTTCTCCGCTGCCACTCGTAAATAACCATCTTGCGCGCTACCGTGAACTGTTGCTACCAGTTCGGAAATCACCGCTGCGATGTTTATTAAATGAGAATCCAACTGGGAATCTAGAACGATTGACTCTGACTTATCTTCGGTAATTGCAAATTCGTTTGTTTCAAACTCTCTAAGTTTCTCTGTCCCAATTCGAATTGAATCATTATTATTTCCTGCTATCACTGGTAAACAGTGATCTTGGGAACTCCCCTGATCTGTTGATGTCTGATCTAATTGCAATGCTGCGTTATGAATTAAAGGAGAATCTAACTGGAAATCTAGTATGATTGGGTCGGACTTATTGTCTTCTGCAAGTTGGCTGGTACCAAACTTTTCAGTTTCGTATGTTAAAATAGGAACATCTTCATGTTCTTTGGCTCCGAATGTAACTGGTAAACAGTGCTCTTGTTCGAATTCCTGATTTAAAGTTATCAGTCCGTCTGACTGCAATGCTGTGTTGTTCACTAATTGAGAATCCAAATGGAGTTCTAGCACTGTTGATTCTGATTTAGGGCCGTCATTACCTTCAAGATCCGTAATTTTAAACTCTACAGTTTTGTCAGATACAATTGGAATATTATCTTCCTTCTCAGATATCGTTTGTAAACGTTGGATTTGAGTGATTGCGAGATCTATTGCTGCCAGATCTAAATGCAACGTTGTTTTATTTGATAACTGTGAATCTAACTCGCATTCTAATACTGTTGGCTCTGATTTATTGTTGTCATTTTCCGTAAGCTCTGTTATCTTTAACTCATGATTTTCGTCTACTTCTTCAATCCAACTGGTACCAGCATCATTTTCCTTCTCGGAAGTGACCAGTAAACGTTGGTCTTGTGTGATTTCCTGAACCATTGCAGCCAGTTCTAAATCCAAAGCCGTTTTCTTTACTGGGTAAGGATCCAAACTGAAGTTCAGTGAGATAGATTCTGACATATCGACTATCATCGGCCTGCTGTTACTTATCATGTGTCCAACACGGTCTAAATCTTTTCCATCCGTGTCAGTTTCATCAACATTGCAAAATGTATTTAAATCATCATGAGAATTTGCTTGGTAAAAGTTTTCAGAGGACACTTCAATTACAATATTAGGACTCGGATTAGCTTTTTCTGAAGAAGTTGACCTAGTCATCGCTAATACAGCATGTGGAGTAAATTCAGGGTCTGATTCAGGAACGGTTTGTTCCATCTCATACGTCTTAGCTAGTCATGAATTAACAAATAACGTTTCAACTATCTCCTTGAATTTCTTACACTCTTTTGGTAGTGAGTCTTTACCTAAAGTTGCATCATCATCGGAGCAGTGGTCGTCGTGTTTACGTGTCGTCGTCAGTACTTCCGGTACCAAAGGCACCTGAAGTAAGGGATTCATTATGTCGACTTCATATGCATTTTCCTGCGTAATGACCAGATTTTCATATGTTTCTTCAGAAGCGCCATTTGATAATGCAGCCGCTGCCGCGGTCAGAAATACATCATTTGCAAGAAAGTCGTCTATTGCTCCACAAAGATTGCCAGTTCCAAAATCGGTTTTGATGAAAGGCTCGCTTATACGAGTCGAATGGAAATCAAGACCTCTAGTATCGCTACTGAACGTCAATGTTTCCGATGTTGAGTAATCTAAGTGACTTTCTAATGGGGAATCTGGGGTGGAATCGGTGAAATGATACCAATCGTCAAATCTACTATTACTCTCTGCGGGTGCAAAAACAACACATCAATGGTATACGTGCCACTTGACCTTCAACCTTGATACAATATTTGTTTACAGATTTTGTCGTATTATTACGTACCAGGATTTGGAGTTTTTTCTGCATCATGAGATTTATCCTGACATACTTTTTTGAGTGTTTCTTTTGTTTCATTTCGGCACGCGTCTCCTACTATCACAAGTTAAGATAGTATTTATATCATTTTACATTTTCGTAAAAATAATAACTGATAACATTGGGTGATCTTACACGGTACCTTTAGCTAAACGAAACGGATCCTCACTTGCTGGATTAATTTGTGAAGTTGTCGTGTGTACTTCCTCATCTCTGGCGTCCATTTAATTGCATACGTAATAATAAGAAGAGTAGAAAGGAAACACAATATTGGTCACTCCTCAATTAACGGTTCAACAACTGTATCCTCCATCAATGTACTTAAGTTCAATGATAACACTGGTGCGAGGTGAGCTAAAAGTAATTTAGGATGTAAGCATGAAACAAATTAGTTACAGATTTTATTGTGCGTTATCATGAGACCAAGAGCTATGGAAACTTTAGGTCCGAATTCTAAGACGGCTAAATAACCGTGTCAGTGCCAAACTAAAGGATGGAAGTTAGCCAAAGCGACAGCATATCAAAATTAAATATTTGGATACGACGCTGGATGTTGTACACAAGTCCAATAAGTCCATGCTATAATTTTCGAACAAATGCATCCTGTATTTGCTCTGGTCCGGGTCTAGATAGATTGGATCCTGCCATCACACAGCGAAAAGTAAACCCAAAATGTTATGTTGGTAGATCTCTAATGACTACAACGAGCGAGAGTAGGATGAGTAGAAGTAGAAATAGGCAGGAGATAACAGATGACCGATGACCCATACCAATTCAATCCTTAAGACCTTACATTAAATCTGTAATCCCAATTGGCATGTGCGGTGGGAGTATGAAAGAAAAATATTGACTGAAAAGTTTTGTCCTGTGATACGCTGGGGAAACTGATTAATGATTATCCTAACTCTTGATTTCTTCATAGGTCATTTTGTCTTCAGATTCGGGAGATTTGAATGCAAAAAGTCATGCAAAAGTGCCCTAATATTAACCTTTGTCGGATTTCATTGTAGTTAGTCTTCACCACGTACATTTCATTTCCATTAATTTCCTTGAACCTAGCTTGAACTATTAGTGTCAGTTGTCAGTTTTTCATCTACTTATCACTTATAGTACTTATAGTGACACCGTTTGCAAGGAATCCAGAATAAAAAATGCATGAAATGAATTTATCGCAATTTTATCATTTAAAAATGTAACATATATATATTGCTTCGAATGATATTTATTAAGGTTGCACAATAAGTTATAAATTCCACGAAGGGTTCATGGTATCATACCTCAGTACAGCATAAAAACAGTAACACATCTTCATAAAACTAATCGAAGGGGACTGGCATCTTCTTCTGACACAAAAATATTGGAAATTCCTGTGACAATTCTCAAGATATTTACTAGATCCGGTAAATAATGACGCTCAGAGCTGCAATGATTACACAGCACAACGGAGGATTGCCCACTCACACATTCTAATATATCATGATGACTCATTTCTCCAGTAATGAGAAGGTCAACTTTACCAGCAATCGGTTTCAATAAAGAACTTCCAGAACCAACGCATACAGCTGCCGACTTTATTCGTGGACCTAAGTTGAATATAGAAACACCATAGTACGAGTTGAACTTTTAAAAAATACACCATACTCGTAAGTAATTGTAGTATAAATTCGCACGTACTTCCACCGTATGCGAGTTGCACATAGCCTAATCCAAGATGGGTTTTAACCATGTCCACGGCATCATCTAAATCAATAGGTTCAACTAATTCTATAATCCTACCAGCTCCAAAGCAAGGTATATCGGTCGACGGGCTTATCCTGGCGAAAAAAAACATTTGATTTATTTTAGTTATCTTTGTCATATTAGTTAAACAAAAATGATATAATACACATTTATTAAGCTTACTTTAAATCTTGTAATTCCAAACTTTCAGCAAGTTTGACAACTTCGTTCACACCGTCCTTCCCATGTACAGATAGCTCTGCTGATTCACCGTCAACTTTAATGGAAAGAATAACATCGGAAAACTGCTGGAAAGGAATGTTGCGATAGAGCCTTGTAATAGTTTCCGCACTAGCAGTGAGAGTAGTACCCTGTGTCTCACTTCCCAGAAATGACGAGGGTGTAATTGCTTTCACCAAACTACCGACATTATTTCCAATTTCTAAACGACATGAATAAAAGTACATATATAGTACAAGGCATTTTGCGTTTAGAATATGTTAGTTGTACATGGGAATTTACTGAACGCGTTAAGAACTCGATCATTAATGCCGCCAACTGTACTGTCCAAGGTTGTGTGTGGACTGTAAATGCAAATATCATTTGCCAGGCACCGAGCAATAATCC
>JAANSM010001717.1:0-17359 GCA_036850725.1 Orchesella villosa
ATCAAAATGCGATCAAAATCTTACCTGGTCAACTAAAGGTGTCATTTTCGCCCAGGACATCAGTTGATAAAGTAAACTCTTTCTCAATAGCATCCGAAAACTATAAAAAATAAAAAAATTCTTTCAGTCAGGGTGAAGTGAGAATACGTGAAGGTTGCATTATTAGGTGCATAATAATGAACCCCAATTTACTCATAACTAACCAAACCTTGACCCATCGAAACGCTGCATGGGAAACATGACACAGTGAAAGAACTAATATTGAATATTACTTAACAATCAGTAAATGGTAAACAGTTCAAAAACTCCACAAATTCTTTACTTCAAACTGTTTGCATACGACTAGCACTTCATAAAAAATTCATAAATCTTACCGAATTTCAATTTGTTCTCATACGATTTGTTACGTCGGCAAAGTTTCAAATATTCCTTATTTTGCTATTTGTGTCGTTCTTATTCCTTCAAACGCACATGCACTTATCTTTACTCTACAACCCGAACTAAACAAGGTTGAGCGTTTGGTTAAGCTTAAATATAAAATATCTTCGTAATCCAAACACAAAACAAGTTTGAAGTTATGACTTACGAGTTTAATATTTGATAAAAGTGGCAGCTTCAATTAACGCCCAGATTATTTTCTGGTAGTTGTTTTGCCAGTTCCACTATTGACTCTATGAGTATATTGACATTTAGTTAGGTCATTTCCATTGTCTTTTGTTCAGTTCTCCATGCATTCGGCTGCTTTAATAGTTTAACAACGTTCTTTATAAGCATGCCAGCACTGTCTGCGCTTGCTCTTAATTTGGCATAGGATATATACGTAAGTGTCAAGTGTATTTACTATTTATGTATTGAAGAAACAACACTTTCTAACTTGTGTAAGCACTATACAAATGACATAATCGGCATTGCGTTTCAATTGTGAATATCAATAAACAATATATTCCATCGAGTTTGGTTGTATTCGTATCTGTGATCTGTATCTCCAAAAAAAAATATGTTATCTGTGTTCCCAAAGTGTGAATAAAAGTGTCTCTTCCACAAGGTTAATTTTAGTGTAACCACATACCTAACAACAAGAGGACCAAGGACCAACAGCTGAGTACTGTCCAATGCAATTGGAAGATCAGCCGGTGGTGGTACATGAAATAGATTGAGCTGGAGACTGGAGTTGAATTGGAAGTGTACAACTTGAAATTTGCATGAGAGTGGCCGTGGCCGTGGATGTACAAGTGACAATAAGTGTACAACTTTGTCTCGTTGCTCGTATTATTGTTTTCTCACTTGTGATTGTGATTTGGGCTTTTGTGTATGTTTGTGTCTTATTCAACATAAAAGAAAGTGTTTTTGATCGGACGGATGTTGATTCTGTTATCTTTTAGTGATAAGAGTATTAGAGTATACATGTGAACNAGTATTAGAGTATACATGTGAACGTATTTTGTTTATATCATCAATCATCATTTACATGTACACGGTGTACAGTGTATGGAATGAAATCTATTTGCTTAAGTTTGATGTTTGAAAGAAACAGCAAAATGTTCGGTAAGTTCATTTTGCTCTCAACACTCATGACTCAAACCATCACACATTAACCAGCTACTTACAACTTTACTTCTTGCAACTTACTAACTTTTCGTTGTACAGGATTAGCAGCCATTCCTTGTGGTCAGCCCTTAGCGATCCTGTGATCTCGTAAACTGTGTCATTAACAAGAGCCAACTGACACCTTAGGGTGTTACTTCTTATTGGGTAGTTTTTGGATCCCCCCTACCATCCGATCCTACAAGGTATGAGATTTTAATTAAGTTGTTTCATGGCTTAGAAGATAAGATTGTATGTATTACTTTGTAGTTGCATGTGTTAGCACTGAGCAGTCTGGTTGGCCAATTTATTTAGGTGTATGTAAGTTTTCAATTTAGAATGTAAGTGGTAAGTAATGAAGGAAGGCATTGGCATATTAGTATGCATATACGTATTATTTTTTTCCTTGTTGATTTTCCTTTTCATAGTTATGAATGACCACTCATGAAGTCGCCGAAAAAAAGCCACCTATTTTTGTATACCTGTGTACAAATGTCGGTGGCTTTTTTTTAGAGAAGCGAATGTGCATCAAAACAATCGAATAGGCATCGATGCTCAAAATGTATGCAATGCGCATATACAAATAGAATGCAAGCTATAAACACGTAGTTGAGTTTATCTAATCTTTTCCATGGGGCAAAATAAACCTTCTTATCAGATATCATTGGGCTACAGTAGCGACAAAAGGACATGCGCATACAATATTCGACAGATTGTCATAGAACTTCAAATGCATATTTGATTCTGTTTTTATAGCTTACTAAGATTTGGTTTAATTCCTTGATTGCCATTTCATCCATACATCAGCAGCAGTGGTAGATTGATCAGAGTCCAGGCAGCATGTTCCGCAATTTCAGAAAACTTAGTGCCATTGGTGCTGGAGTTGTTGCGTCATTAGCTGGCACCGTTGCAGTAGTTAATGCTAAATCGAATTGTGACGAGTCAGGGCAGAAACGGTATAATTTCCCAGAAGCTGATCTCCCACATTTTAAGAAGTGGAATTGGAACTGGGATAGGTAAATTTTCCACTACTTTTACTTTTACTTTAGTCCTACTTAATGTTTCTTGGTTTTACCAACAACGTTTATGCATGCATGAAATTGTTAGGTTGCAACCTGGTACACCTGGAATTTGGACAGAAAGCAACAAAAGTGATAATAGTGACTGTACCTCAGAGTCTTCTGGGAAAGCTGTCCCGAAAGCCAGAAGAAATATTATTCTTGTTCGCCACGGCCAATATAATACAGATGACAAAGATGACGATCGAAATCATACATTAACTGCTCTTGGAGAGGAGCAAGCTGCCATGACTGGGCGAAGGTTAAGTAGCATGGGAATCAAGTTTACTTCTATTATAAGTTCTAAAATGATTAGGGCAATTCAGACGGCTAGTATCATCTTAGAAAACATGAAGACTCAAGATAGTCTTTGCCTGGAAGTTAATGATCCACTTTTGAATGAAGGCGTGCCTTGTATTCCTGAACCTCCTTATACAAGACCGGATCTTTGGTGTCCTGAACCAAGGGTATGACTATGACTTGCATAACGGGTACATGTAGTGAAGTACCTGTACAATATTAATACTACACTGTATAAAGACGAAGTGGATAATTTTTAAATATATTACACTTCACAATAGGACGTTTTGGTAGACGGTTCTAGAATCGAGTCAGCATTTAGAAAATATTTTCATCGAGCAGAAACCTCACAAGAAAAAGAGTCTTGGGAAATCATAGTGTGTCACGGGAATGTTATAAGATATTTTGCTTGCAGGTACGTATATCATTCTTTAGGTTATGGGTTCCATTTATCACAATCGCATGAAATATAGAAGACATTATGCTTCTACTTTACATAATAACGTAATATTCGTTTAATTTAAGAGCCCTGCAGTTTCCGCCGGAAGGATGGCTACGAATTTCCATTGACCACTGCAGCATTGCCCGTTTTACTATATTACCTAGCGGAGAAGTTATTCTAAGAGGCTTGGGTGACAGTGGTCATATTCCGTATGATAAGGCAACTGCTTGATACTCACATTAATGTTTTTCATTATACATATTTTATCTGACCAATGTAACGCTCATTTTCTACAGCCCTAAACCCTAATCAAAGGCTATTTATCTATATCTGCAGTTAGAATATGCTGTTCTAAGTATACGTATGTACATTAGCTCTCTATGTTAATAAAATACCGGTACATCGTGCTGATTAAATATGGACACTTATTTTAATTTAGTTTTAATATGCATAAAAATTGATAATATAAATATAAACTCGAACGCATTGGTTTGGTTGTTTTATCAGGTAAGGCGAAGTTATCTACTAGTACTTGTACGACAAACCAAGTACCTTTTACGGCTTCCTCAAATTACTAAGATAGTTTTGATTTCAGTACATATAGTAAGTCTATAAATGCAGATGTAGGTGTCTGATCAGGATGTAATACAAAATGAAATTTTAGATGCAAAATGTTTTAGATGTAGTTGCGTTACGGTAAAATGAATACACTATTTCTTTTTAGATTCTAGAAACTTCAGGCATGAACTCGAAGATTGAGGTATTATCAATAATGAATAAGTATATGAAATATGAAAAGACAAAGGGAAAATGCTAGTGATTCATATTATGTAATCCTCGTCCTTCATTCTTCACTCGAGCTGTCACAAATGCACTTGCAGAAAGCTTACTATGTTTGTTTGATATGTACCAAATATTTCCTTTCAGATCAGACAGTGTTTGGTTTGGTATATACCAAATTAGGGTTTTTTGAAGCTTCGTTAGGTATATAGGAGTAGGACTGTCTGTATTACACCGTATAGAGATTTCTTTTCATACTCTGCTGTTCGATGCTCCGCTGCTCTCTATCCTTTCCATATTTCGAACTGAGAACCAGGTCTGTCTAATCCTTTCTGCCAAAATTTTAGTAGCTAATATTTTCAAGTGAATAATCATCTGTATTCTCTGCCTTGTGCATAAGCGTGGAGTTGTACCTAAGACCTAAAACTTAGATATTTATGAATATGAACTGAGATCTTCTTAATTTTGCTTTTGTGGCTGTGTTGCGTGAAATTCACATATGAGAAATGAATAGGGGGAAGGATATTTTGCAACATGATCGGACTCTTATTGCCGAAATTCGCTTAATGTTGCTTCTTGTTCTGATCACATTAACGAACTGCAAATGAAATCGGACAGCATTCAGCAATGTGAAAAGCCAAGATCTCGAAAACTTGATCTTCTGCATTATAGTAACATTTCGGACTTGGGGTATGTATGACCCTTATATATACGTGAGCTACCATAGCGTAAACGTAAGCAAAAAAATTTAGCTTCGTGTAATCATAATCATATCTGAAACCATTTTCAACCATGTTTTACCCCAAAATTACTGATATTTACGTCCATTCATCTCTGTCCATTGTATTTTTCTCCAGATCCTTAGGCAAAATGTTGTATTGTATCTGTGTACCTGAAAATTTATCTTAATTAGATAGTACGTGGCTTGAAAAAAACCAAAGCCAAGTATTCTACTACGCTGCTAGCCAAAGGAAAGAAGCTGAGTTGACTTTTAATGGCTAACATCACATGAAAGTCACGTCATTTCATGAGCTTCAGCGTTCAGCCTCTACTCTGTCTGTCAGTTCTCCTCAGTCCTGTATGTATAGCCTTCATAGATTAAAAAATACATACACATTCAACGTAAGTGGATCAAGTAAGTAGCAGAAACTAAATCACGTTTTGGTATATTGCAAAATTTGTTATACTTTAATTAAAATTATCAGCACTCCATCCAGCTCTGGCATCTTACAGTATCATTAAAAGTTAAAATTCGACTCAGAAGTTACAGAAACACATTTAAAGTAGCACACCACCACAAGCTCTGAATTCATGTGATCGTTTTATTGATTTTAATCAGTAATAAATGATTTGCTTCAAATTAGCATAGTTTTCCTAGTAATCGTTGTAGTGCGTAATTTTTAGTGTTTGCATGCACATCTTTGCACTTTGAGACTTTGTTTCCACACCAGAAAACTCTTCCAATTGCAATTTACACTTATTGATGTTGATCTCTGTTAGAAGTTGTATGCATGCTATAATGCGATTGCGATACATGCATAAACTGACCTAGAAGCAAATTGAAGATGTGTGGGAATATCAGGGAATAAGATTGTCTGTGGAAGCTGTGTATGCTCATGGATACGAATACAATACAAACGGCTTCCTTTCTTTGGTTTTAGACTTTGAGACTAGCGATTAGTTTTCATGTACTACTTATCTTTATCCAGAAAAGCATGCAAATGTTAAATGTTGAAATGTGACCCACAATCCTTGAAATAGAACTATATAATGTAACCTATAGAGGTTGAAAATGGCGTTTGAAAAAGAAAGCACAATGTGGAGAAAGTGTAAAGACGCTTTAATGTTCAACTCTATTTTTATTGTTGGTTATAGATAAGCCGCGATCGTCTTTCGAAGAAACTATTGGGTTGGCGAAGTCAATAGGGGAAACACTCCTCCCATCTCTATAACCCCATGTACTCAGCAGCAGTGGGTGTTGTGGATAACGTCTACGGTGGAGATGGAGGAAGTGTTGTCAGCGATGATATCCTGGATTCATTCCAGGCAACTGACAATGCCACTAACTACGTATGGATGCTGAGTAAGATATAACACCTTATCTTCGTAAATATTTATAAATCTAGTAGTGAATTAACAAGTTATCTGGTTATTTCTATTTCAGAATACGTCGATGTGGACATTGATTACGCTAGATGGTTGGGATGGCTGTTTACTCCAGTATTGGCAATGTTTATACTGCCGTCGGTGATTCTCATTCTGTTGTACCTCAGTGCTTTGTTTCTGTACATTTACAAATGGCACAGGTAATGTTACATAACTTAAGATTAAAAATTAAGCAATTTTTAGTTGCAAAAATTATATCATACGTAAATCTAAATCTAATACATGAAGCATTTATGAACACTGTTTTGTTCAAATAGACACCGATTGCTAGATGCATACGAAAGGGATTTCTGGGAGGGAGGAAGAAAGAGTTTAGCAGCTTTGTGGGATGCACAGGGGTGGTTGTGGCATGGTGAGATGAAACTAGTTAATCAAACAGACACCGATTGCTAGATGCATACGAAAGGGATTTCTGGGAGGGAGGAAGAAAGAGTTTAGCAGCTTTGTGGGATGCACAGGGGTGGTTGTGGCATGGTGAGATGAAACTCTTCTGAGTTAACCTTCTAACCCTGATATGTGTGACATGGCTGGTTTTAATCGAATGGTTGCTTTGAATTTAATCCATACAGGATTCGAAGTTGTAGGTTTAGATAACATCCCCGAAGATGGTCCAGCATTGATTGTGTTTTATCACGGAGCAATTCCCATTGATTTTTATTACGTGCTTTCAAAGTGTATATTATTCAAGGGCAGACTGATACGGTGTGTTGGGGACCGATTTCTTTTCCAAGTTCCGGGTATGCTCATTGCAAGTTCTAATTGATGAAACTTATTTATACGTACAACTTATAAGTAACCAGGCATTGAAAACAACACATATCCATATATATATTTTTGTAGGATGGTCTTTACTGATGGAAGCCTTTAAGGTCCTTCCTGGCACTGTGCAAAGTTGTGCCAACATTTTAAAAGAGGGAAATGTCCTTGCCATTGCCCCAGGTGGAGTGTTTGAAGCTCAGTTTGAGAACTAGCAATTACCAGCTTCTGTGGAAAAACCGAGTCGGATTCGCAAAAGTGGCACTGGAGGCTAAAGTGGTGGGTTTTACTAAATCGTAAAAATTTAATACGTAGATAGTAGATTCGCCTTGATAATGATATAAACTTACATTCGCATAAATTCATTGTATACTTCTAGCCTATTATACCAATGTTTACCCAAAACATTCGTGAAGCATTCCGTTCATTCAGCTGGGGCATGCGGTTCTGGCGATGGTTATACGCAAAAACTCATCTACCACTAGTACCAATTTACGGATTCTTTCCAGTAAAAATGAAAACTTATATTGGGAAACCTATACCTTATGATACCCAGCAACACTCCAGAAATGCTTGCTCAACAGGTTTGTAATATACGAGAATAACATCAAGTCAATCTAGCAAATATAATAATGATAACGGAATCTACATAAAAATATGTTTTTAAATTCATAGGCTGCTCATGCAATCGAAAATCTAATTAAGGAACATCAGCGAGTTCCTGGAAGTGTGTTCCATGCTCTAATTGAAAGATTCTACAAGAAGGAAGTCAACAAATCTGCATGACGAAGAATATTTAAATCACTGAAAATACGCGTTATGAAAATGAAGTTGCAAGTTTGACACTACGCATTTTTAATTTGATTTAATTGATAAGTACATAGTTTGTAGTACGAACGATAGGTGTTTCAAAAGAGGAAATCGTGACATAGACCAAAGTGAAGGCTTTAAAAGGGCTACTTGAAATTATTAGCGTTTATGAAGCTACCGCCGCAATTTAACTTTATTATTTTAGGATTTTACTGCTCATATACTCACGCAAATTTTAAGCAATGCACGATGGAGAGTATGCCATCCATTTTTTATATTTTTTTAAAGGAAGGGGAATTTAATGTTTCAGGTATCTTATCTACCATACCATACCATGACTGTTGCTAAAACAGACTATTTACCGAAGCCACATTCTTAAGCAAAAAAATTTGCATCATATGCAAATATCATTCAGTTTCAATCGAACGAACCCAACCCGAATTACATATTATTCGTATTGTGATTGCACTGCAATTATTCTCATGAAAAATACTTTTCTGTGCATTAACGATGCGCGATGATTCTAAAGTAGAAAGTAACCATTAGAAGGATGCTTATTCAACTTTAGGGGGCTTGTCAATTATTTTGTTTGATTTAGGACAGCTCAAGATAAGTATTTTTCTTGCAGAATTAGGTTTAGTTTTATGTATCTAATCAAATTTACTTTTTGGGCTTGGGTAATATCGTTTGAAACACCAGGGGATTAGCATGGTATGGTATAGTATAGTGTCTAAAGTGTCGGTTGTCCGTTGTATGCAAGTATAGAACAAAAATTTAGTTTAATATCTTTGGTTCCATGTAACTAACCGTAGAGTTTAAGAGTTTAGCATTTGAATCATTCTGAACAATGCAAACTAATGCAAATTCCATGTTGTGCAATGCAATTAATATTTATATCAAGTATTATGGTAGCTGTGATTTTTGTACGTTGACTGTTTTCTAAATTGGAAATCGACAAAATAATGTGTATTTTAGCTTACATTCCACAGTCAGAACATTGTCATTAGTTGTGGAACTATCAGGTTCGTGCAAGTAAAATAAGTTGATTTTTGTAAATGAAGGTGCTCTGCTTTTTCTTATTGTTGCGTGTTGTAATTATTTTTTGGAAGGCTGGATTTTATGGTACAAACTACATTACAATGCCAGCTAGAAAATGAACGGATTATTTTGGTTTGGTGCTACTTTATAAATTATGTACATCTATTTAACATTTCGGGTTAAGGTTATTTCTGTTATTTGATTTCAGGGAAATACAACACAATGCATTAATTCCAGTAATTTTTTATGACTTTTTGCGCAATGCATTTTTATGGCCAGATTGAACCTAAAAGTGATAAGTAAGTTAAGTATTGTAAGCGATTTTCGACATTACAAACTTAAGTAAGTATGTACTCGTTACTGATGCAAATCTGATAATAAAACGTTATAAGTTCAAGTTGTATGTGGTGTTACAGTACAGCTAATTTAAAATTTGACTGTCTTTGATAACTTTATATTCGTTGGTAAAAATAACGAAAACAAGTTTTCCAGTTTAAATTTTATTTTGACAAAATCCCACTCACATTCGGCATCTTATGAATGATTCTTGAATAATCACTAAAAATCTAGACTTTGAATGATACACAAAACCAATATAATTTTTTTTCATAGTATGATTAGTTCTTGAATTAAATGATACTGCTACATTACTGTTGTAGAAACTGAATCAAGCAGCATATGAATTAGCTGACAATTGCAATTCTGGACTCTCAAGACGGACAAGACAATGTATACGTTATGTAATACATTACAAATGTTAAGTAAGTATTTTCGACCATTTGAAAGTGTAACTATTGCAGGAAATTTTACAGTCAATTACAACTTACAACGTAACATTTTATAGACCAAAAGGAACCACGTTTTTAATGATAATTATAATAGAGGAAAGACGAAAGAATTATAGCTATTATTTCATTCATGTGTACTGTAGATATCTTTAGAAGTCTTTGACTCTAACCATGGACTTCATATTACTCAACACGGAGGAGCTCCACATCAAAGATTAATGTAGAGTTTGGTGGAATGACGCCTGGATAGCCCTTCGCACCATAGGCGTAGTCAAGGGCTGCATGTCAATTTGGCCCTTTGACCCACACTCATCTAAGAAACCACATAAAAGACAAAGTTCAGTCACCTTTTCCTCCCCTCAAAAATCAAATAACGTCAAAACTACTAATTCAACCAAAAACTCAAAAGTACCTGAGCAACACCCTCATCCCATCCCTTGATGACCTCGCCCTTTCCGAGTTTGAACTTGAATGGACTTCCACGATCGCGAGAGGAATCAAACTTCTTTCCACTGGTAAGGGTTCCAGTGTAGTGTACCACGACGGTTTGACCAGGCTTTGGGAAGGTGGTGGCTGCAGAAACAAACCAATAATAACACAATTAAAATCTAGGCTAGGCATAACACATATTGATCCTATCAATAACAACTCTCTCTATTTTCTTTCGACTTTAAAAAATATGCGCTGCGCCATCATCATCCCCAAAGATTCCACATTCAACATTTGACATTCTAAATGCACCTCCAAACGTGCCTCCATCCTCAAATGCTACAACTACGAAGCTTTATGTTGTAACTTACTCTTGAAATTAACTTCAATTTTCCACCTTTTTCCTACATCATCGTGAACACTATCCCAATTCCAGCATGTACAAATCATACACACACTATACGTTTACATTATACCCATCACGGTGTATGACCTTGACTTCATGTACTCCTTGGCTTGTATTGTGTGTACGTACGGATTGCGCAAAGTAATAAAGAGAAAAAAAAACTTAACAAAAATTGAAAACAAAAACTTACCATCCCCCTCTCTAGTAGTTTCAACAGAGACTCCCATTATCCTTGCGGTTTTTTGGTGATTTTTTTTCACTCGATAATATATTAATTAATTAAGGGAAAATTAATTGAGTTCTTTCAGCTCAAGTTCGGTGATGATGGGTTCTCTTGACAGAGAGAGCAGGCAGAAGAGTGCTTACCAGCAGCGAAAGGAGTCGGACAGACCGGAGTCTCCCGGTTCAAGCCAATCTCAATGTTGCGGTGTAGCAACGCACACAAAAAAGTATAGAAGAGTAGGTTGAGACTGCTGCAATGAAATACATAAAAGGGATAAAATATCCGTAATGTTATGCATAAAGAAAGAAGAGTATAAAAGTAAGTACCAAAAAAGTATATAAGATTTGAGGTAGAGGTAGGTATGTACCAATAAGGAAACTCTGTATAATTTTACATCAATAAGTATTCTATTCTGTCTGCACTCTGCAGTACTTTAAGCTTCTTATCTGTAGTAAAAAAAAGTATAAGATATCGGATATATATGTATGTACATTATATGGACATTGGAATATATATGCCATGCCTTTCTTTGTATGGATATAAAGGATAAAGGATATCTGAAGCTGAGCTTTCTTTCGTGCAACTTGATATTAGTAATATAGTAACATGACATGATTTACATTTTACTTATATATATACAGAACGGAGTGGCAGTAGTGAAGTAGTAGGAGGTAACGATTAACGTAACGATGTGTTTATGAACGAGTGAGATATTGTGTGAGGTTGGAGGTGGTGGTGGTGGAAGCTCTTATGTACTTAAGTATTAGTATGAATGATGTTTAGAAACATGTGCATGTTATATAATGTGCATATTTGATATTATAATGGAACTAGATGTCTCGCTTTTACTTAAGTTTGTAAGTTGTTCAGAATGGCCGTATTGCATTACTATTGAGTATGTGTTTTGCTATTACACACCCATCTCATCTTGAGTACTACACATTGAAACGTCGTTTTTACAGGATTCTGATATCCATATCCATACCTAACCTTTCTGTAATATATATTATCCTTTAATGGTTGTTTTGGCTTGTGTAACTATTATGCATTCATTTTACTAACACTAATGTATATTCGATCAGAACAGAAGGAAAGCATTTAAAGGTAAAGTAAAGAAGCTAAAGGTTAGGGAGTCTAAGCTAAAGAAGTTTATGGACAAAGAAGGAAGTTATACTACTGTCTGTGACTTACAACCATACAAAAATGTACACTTCGATAGAATATCAAAGTTTATGCCTTTTATGCTGAACTTGAACTATTCTAGTTCTATAGCTGTATATTGGACCACCACCACTGCTGGACTACTTTTATGATGTTCATTTTATATGCTTAGAAACGTATATACTTAGCGTGCTGTGTAGTGTGCAACTTTAAATAGTACTTTTCATTGTTTGGAGTATTACGCAGTAAATATGAAAGTCATGGAACTTAGTTCTTGTTTCGGATTCACATTTCGATCGTATATTGGATTGGAATAAAATTGAAAAGAAATCTGTACCAGTTCATTGCATAATCTATGCAGACTCGCTCTCACCGTGGGTTGTGTGCCATGAGATGTAATAAAATATTCCACCGGATGCCATGTATATGTGTTTAAATCTTTCAGTTTTTCATGACATACAAATACAAGATACACTTATAAGAAGATCCATCAATTTAGAATGCTATACAGAATGTTCCCTTTGCTGACTTGGCCTGAATCCGAATTATGTTGAATGAATGTTAGTGTTATTTAATTTGTCAAGATTGTCATATAAATGTACTGAATTCAAACGATATTGAAGCAATTTTTTTTGACTTTGTGTGAAATAGTATTTTCATTGTCCCTTCCTCCTTAAATTGAATCTTAGATCTACAAATAAGTATATACTTTATGCATGAAATGAATGATCATTATATGATTAATGTATGCCAACCGGAATTACATATCCCAAAGTAATGAAAACTCAAACCACTCCAAAAGAACTTGTTCCACTTTTCAGAAATAGGTTCGTTCATCATTCATCTCTGTAAATTAATCGAAACTGATCACGATTCCTTTCCTGTGATTTCCTTCATACGGAAATTCTTAGGCATAAAATAAAAATCCTCCCTAATCGTCCTTGTAAATATCAATTGTAACTTGAGTACCGTGTGTGTTCTTAGGAAATTCGAATCGAATCCATCCATACGATTAATTGTAGACTAAAAGATGTGTTTTCATTATCATTTACTCCACTTCCACATATCACATCTTTAACCGATATTCTTATCGATCTCACATTACCCCTAATAAAGCCTAGCTATCCTTATAGCGAATGCATCATTCATTCTTGTCGTGTAATCTATTCATATAGACCTTTAACCGATATTCTTATCGATCTCACATTACCCCTAATAAAGCCTAGCTATCCTTATAGCGAATGCATCATTCATTCTTGTCGTGTAATCTATTCATATAGGTCAGAAAATCAACTGTAATTTGAAGTGCATAAACACGGATCACACGGACATTTAATTTCTTCAACTGTTGTCACCTTTTCTAAGTTAAATGGTTGATCCTTCTATTGGAATATTGGATTTGTGATGTGTCAGAGTGTTCCATGCTATTCACATATTTATCAAACCTATATAGCAATTGAGTACATATGTACTCAATTGAAAGCTATGCATAATGGCTAATGGCCATAAATGTGTATATCCAATATCCATTCAGGTGAGTGCAATGGGATATGGGATGATGATGACTAAACATCAAGTGCTGAACGTTGATATGATGACGAATACGAAGCGAACGAGGTTGTGCTATTGGTATTTGTTCCATTCCCTAGATGAAGTTGAGCTGACTAGTAGTGAGTTTGAAGTAACCCTGAAACAGCTGATGGTAACTTGAGTTGTGCTGTACTTCTAAACAAATCCTTTAAAAAACAGCAGTTAAGTGCTTTTAGAAATTTGAACAGAAATAGTGGTTTATTCGTCAGGTTCTGTTTCCGTTATCGGTAAGGTATCGGTAAGTATTAAGGTTATATTTATTCACAACGATAACTTGTGGTGTTTTGACTTTTGACACATTTAGTTGGGAAGGAAATGTCATTGAATGTTGGAGTGTAAACACTGAGGAGTGCTTCTAATTTTTTGTTTTCAGATACTTGGACATCCACAATCTGTGATCTGGAACGGGAATTCGTTATTACGCAGGCATAATGTTTGCAGGACTTAATTCTGGAAACCAAGGGCCACCTCAAAATTATGGTGAGTTCAGTTTTTATAATAGATGGGCTGAGGTCAGAGGTGGGGAATTAATTGTGATGTGGTTAATTAGTGTTGTTTTCTAAAATGAGTTTTTAATGAATTTCCCTTTTCAGATAATCGGCCAGAGCTATATGAAGAAGTAAAGCTGTATAGAAACGCGTGGGAGCGTGAAAAATATGACAACATGATCAGATTTATTCTCAATATTGACAACTTTGCAACAACTAGAAAAAGCATATATTCGTGACTGTGTCACTCCTAAAGAGTACACAGCTGCATGTAGTAAATTATTGGTCCAGTACAAATCTGCCATCAAGCTGGTACAGGGTCATGAAGATTGTCCCAATATTGAAGCTTTCATTAAGAAATTCAAGGTAAGAGAGAAATGATCACTGAAGTACATAGAGGAATTGCTATATTTAGGTCAAAGTATGAAAATGTGTGGATTATTCGAATGAATTTAGATTGACTGTCACGCTGCCTTACAAAAGAATAAAGGAAGATCGTCCTATAACATTTAAGGATGACAAAGGAAATACCAGTAAATGTATTGCTGACATAGTCGCTGTAAGCCCATGTCTTCATTTCGTTGATACTTAAATTATGTTTTAGTAATGTGAGCAGGATCAATTGTATATGTTTGACGTTTGTGTTATTTGCAGCTATTTATTACATTGATGGATAAAGTTCGCTTGGAAATGAGAGCGATGGACCAGCTTCAGCCTGATCTTCGAGATCTTATGGATACCATGAATAGGCTGACTTTAGTACCCGGAGATTTTGAAGGGAAGACAAAAATGCAAAATTGGATTGATACATTTTCAAACATGTCAGCATCCGACGAACTGGATGAGGAACAGGCTAGACAGTTGACACATGACTTGGAAGTTTCGTATAATGCATTCAACAGATTGCTTCATCAAGATGATTAGTTCAACAGTTTGAAAAGTGTGTAACAGAATATTATATGCAATGCCTACATACACATACGTGGTAGATACTCACTCGTAATACCATACACATATATACCCAATACCTAATGTATTGTAATTTACTCAATCCTGACTTTTTTATACTCTTTCAAATCACATTCTCCTATACTTTCTCCTACTTTTGTAGAAGACGAATAAATCGGAAAAGTGTAAAGGATTTGCAGAATCGAGTGGAGATATTGTCTGCAATAAGAATAAACGCGAATTTATTGTACACATCAACAACAAAAGCTACTCTTTGTAACTTATACTGTTATGAAGTTATCAAGTAGCAAGAATTCGAATAGCGCATCAAACTATTTACCCTAGCTGTATTCCGTTACTGTTATGAGAAAATGAAATAGGAATATTTGTATAATAGATATTATTGTTTATTGCTAGTATCTTTTACATGGGTTTCTTTCGCGTCGTAGTTGTAGCAAGTAATGATTATAGTTCTTATATAAATTCTTTGTTATATTCATAGATATTTATATTTCTCCGTACTAATTTGTGAATCCGATGAGCTTGATTGGAAAATAAAATTGATTGAAATTGATATAAAGGATTTCCTACGAAGTCTCCTTTGCCTTTTTACTTGCATATTCTTGACATTATTTTTGTCGCAAGGTATGCCTGAATATATGCAATACGTCAGGAACATCAGTCAACTAGTCAACATGTACTTTTATGCTTTATTTATTGTAAGATATACAATATATACGTATTAGGTGTATTTTCAAGTACGTCATGTAGTGGGTGTAAAATCTTTTCTAGTTTCATCCAGATACATTTCAAAAACTAAAATACCATATAAGCAATTTCTTTCTTCACAAGTTTTTGCTTACTTTTTTTCTGACTTTGATGCCTGCTTACCTAATTTACGTTTTCATATTCGTAGATATTTCAACTTTGCATGAATGGCTGTATAAGAAAGTATAAATTTCATACAGTAACCTATACGAATATCGATACCGATGGCACAGCACAGCTCCCCAAGTCGTAATTTGATATTTGATAAATAAATCCAGAGTTTCTTGGTATACCTCGCTAGCATCATTCTCAAGAAAGAAAGAAGGATGAGAGAGAGAGAGAAACGAGTAGTAGATGCCTCAGTTTTCCCCAAAAGGAAACATTTTCACTCACCCTGTTTTCAAGGGTTACTTCTTGCTCTTGCTTTCTTCTGAACAAAATGAGAACATGTTGAGTTGCCCACTGTGGTACCAACCAACCAGCTTCTCTGACTTTTCCATAATTTGTATTATCTCTATTTCCCCATTCTTCCCAACTTGATTTAGTGTAAGACTATAAAAACGATTTTGTCCACTTAACTCTGTAAATGCTTTGTTGGATTAACCTTTTAATTCTAGGCTACAAATCAAGGGCAAGTATAAGCAATATTCGAGAGAAATAGTTTAATTCGATCTGCGAAAAACTGTTGACAGTACTAAACTTATTGGAATGATTTATGAAATTGGACATTGTGTCTAGCGTACGATTAGTAACTTCATTTATTACTGATACTACACTTGTTTCTAAACAGCATGATTGCAATTTTATAGATATAAGCGCAGTACATACGAGTTTGCAACCGGCAACCTTGTTGGTACTGCCAATATATAACCAAACTCAAGCATCTTCGTTTACAAAGAACAAATGAGTTAGTTTCACTTTTGGCTGTAGTGAAAGGGCTAAAAATATAGTAGACATAAAAGTGGTTACATTTGTCACGTATGAAGTAATTATAATAATAGATCAATGTCTCATTCTCTGTTTGTCAGGCGTCTAGATATACATCGTTACAACTTTACGAGACTGCTATGTAGGTAAATTATGACAACCTCTTCAAAGCACATGTAAATGGCTCGTTCTCCTGGTTGTGTTCACTTTACACCATGTCACTCAAATAATTGTCTCATTTTTCATGGATCATAGACACAAGTAGTTTTTGACACGACCAATTGAACTATCATCATATTAAGTAAGCCCATATCGTCATCATCTGCATGAAATCTATCAGACGAGTCTCTGAAATTTGAACCGAAATATAAAGTTCCTAATCCTATACATTGAATGAAATTTATCGTTTTTAATATGAACCTTTACAGCATTTGATGTATGAGTACATTGAAATCGGCAATCATTAAGTTAGTATAACGATTAGCAGAAAAAGTTTAAATGTAATATGTTTACAAAGAAGCCATTTTATATTTGTTACATTATTGCAAGCCAGTGTTGTTCGTGTGTGAGCTTTAACTTTGCGTAACAGCGTCCATTTATGTTAGCGACAAATCTGTACCAATGCACACTCATGTGCTTCATTATAAGGAGATTCAATGTGCGTCAAGAACGGACAGATTTAATCAATTAGATATTT
>JAANSM010001718.1:0-17356 GCA_036850725.1 Orchesella villosa
AAAATATGTGTGTTTTATTGCTTTGCATCTTATGAATAAATCGGTGCTTTTTAAAAATTGAAAAAATATTTATTACTTGTCCATTTGCAAATGATTTCAAGCATTTATTCCAAATTCGTCAGTTCCATCATTGTTATATACTTATTTTATGATATCATATCGCACACTCGTAATAAGGTTGTGTTGTTGAATTTCTGCCATTTCCAAGAAGGAACTCAAGCTGACCAACCCTCGCGCATGGTAAATGACATAATGTTCCAAATTTCGGGACAGTTCTCATCATCATCATGGTTTGTAAATTCAGGGTTTGTACTTGTTACATAAATTAGAACACTATAGACGCGTGATATGGAAGGGAATTTCTACATACCTACGTGGGATAATAGAGAAATCCTTTATCCCCAATTTGAATGGGCTGTTTGTGCGTAGCATAAAACATGGCATGTCGTCTCAAGTTTATTATAAGTTATGTAACTGATTAGTAGTTGTGAAGGCTGACAATACCCTCCAGTTCTTGTCTGTGCTAAAACTTTCCGACTGGCTGTCTGATCCAAGGTTCTACTAAGGTCTACGTCCATCATAACTTTTAAAAAGCTATACACTGTACTTGGCAAAGATGGCTATCAAAATGAAAGTAGAAAAAAGAACATTTCTAAGTAATAAGCAACCACTAATACTAATACTATTTGTGAGCTTATGTCGTACATGTGTACGTTTCCGTCACCTGTATACTTTTTTAGTTCCGCAACATAGCATCGCTGTATGACTGACGATGGGTTTAGTTCAGTCACCTTGTTTTTCTTACAGGTCGTCATGGAGTTTCGTGGAGAGATTGATGACCACGCCGGCCAAGCTGTATTAGATGCATTGTGGTTCGTGGAATCTATGGTTTACCATGTTAGGAAAAAAACTCTTGGAATTACAAACATGATATGTGAGCAAAAGCCGTTGTCATGGGCGAAGAGTGGTGTGGCAACAAATAAGAGGGAAGGCTCCTGTCCAGCTACAGTAACGTTAGTGGAGCCCAGCTCACATTTTTTTAGCTTTTGCTCTTGTACAGTAATTGCTTGTATGGTTTGCATGTTATTATGGTTGATAGTGGGAGTTTGCAGCCCTTACAGGTCTCACAATCCCGATATTGTCATGTTGGCTTATGCCATGTTCAAGTATGGGAAAGAATGCACAGGTGAATTAGCTTAAACATGCACGGTGGCTGTGCCTGTTCTCGAATCTCCGTTACTCTCCCTCTTCCGCCTTCGTCATATCATCAATGGGCGTTCGATCAAATGAGAGTGATTTGGATTAGCGTGTGCATGATCGAACAGAATCGTGTTATAATAGGAGCTTCGAACAGCAACCTATTTTGGCCTCTTCCTCTCGTCTATCTAGTTGTCATTTACGTGTCCACTATGCGTCTCGTAATGGCTTTCAAAACTGAAAGTAAAGTGCAGTATTTATCATCCCTATCGGATGAATTGAAATCTGACTGATCGTAGTGTGACCTACTTTGGCGGAGCCACATCTTAAAGCTCAGCGGTGTAGCGATATAGAGACGGTGCTGAAATTGAAGCAAATATTTTTGCTTGAGGTTGACTCAATTTCGAATGGCAATGCTAAGCAATCTGTCATTTTGAGTTTGGCATTACCACTGTCTATTCACAAGTTGACACATATTTATGAAAATTCTTGGGGTCTCAGTTTGAAACAAGGGCTACTACGTAATACATTGCCTAAACAAACTAATAAAGATTTATTTGCCTTGAATTGGCTTAACAACCAATAAGTACACATTCCTCTGGAATTGGACTGAACTTTGTTGAAATTAAAAGGTTTAAATAACTCGTTTTTACAAAACAGTAAAATTCCGTTAATAATTTCGAGTGAAGCTGTGCGATTTATATTTAAGTCTTATTATATAAAATCGTTCGTTAGATAGAGCTATCAGTTATACTCGAATTAAAAGAAACTTAACCAAAAAACTAACGCTAGTGATTGTGACATAGTAAAGTTCCACAAATAGTAAATTAAGACCGACTTTTAAACATGGTAATAGTGCGGGTTTACGCAAGAGCTGCAAGAAAAAGTTTAAACCATTCTGTTATTACAAAGGTGGGTTATAAACGCACCACTGAACGGTTTCCATTTCATGCTCTCCTCCGCCTTTAATTGAATCAAGGCACCCCACGAAGACTTAATGGAAATGGTATTGTTTATTCCCCGTGCCCAAGGAAATTAAGAGCAGTGAACGCAAGAAGAAACATTTTCGATGACAGTTACAGTGAAGATCTCACCTCCTCCCTCCCTTCAACACTCATGCTGACATAACGACTTTACATTTTGGTAGCTTCACTGGCAGCAACATACTAAACAAAATCGAGTGCGACAAAAAGTGACCACTCTCCTTCCATTTATTTGTGCCTCGAAGACTTGCCTTAGTTGTTAGCACACACGGTATGTCGTGATGACAAACGTCGAGATCATACAATAATGGACTGTGAACAATGAGTAAAAAGCATCTCTACAATATAGCATCCGCCCAAACGAGTAAGTATGTTTTGCAGCATCAGCTCGAATATTATTTACGCGTGTCGTGTTTTCCCTACCTTTGTGAAAGATGGGTATTTATGTCATCAAAATCACTGCCTTGAGACAGAGGGGAATCAGTGCAGAAAACAATAATGATTTAAATACAAGTTTAAAGCAAATCCACTAAAAGTACTGTCTTTTAAGGCTGTGGTTATAATATTACTTCTGCAAATAACTTTTTTTTGCTTTTACTGTGCTTATGCTCATGTATCCTCATCTTCACAACTCAACCCCTTCCCAATCCTGTTTTATGTTCAATTGCCAATAACAATTGCTCGAAAGCTGTGTAATGTTCTGTTTCCGCTTGTACATTCGCCTCACAATCTGATTTTTTTTATTTGTTTAAAATAGAATTAAATCTCGGACTAGTCCAGTTTTCAACAAAAACACGTTTTGACATAAGCTTCTTTCATTTCATGAATATCTATCAGGGTAAAATCAAGATATGCACAAAGATGAAGAAAATTAACATTGAGTTTAGGCATAAACACAAATTTATTACACTCCTTGTTGTCCTGCATTCACAGAATCGTTATTAATCCATGTGGCAATCTAACCTTAAACCCTCGTTAGAAACTTACTGACATCATAAAATAGTTAAGTTGCTGTAGAATTCATACACAAAAAAACAGCAGCAAAGTCATAGGCAATTTGGCATAGGTTTATCTTAGATGTATGACGCATATAGATGTAATATATTAGCTGCGTTCGATGCTATAGTTTTGATATTAAAAAATTATAATTACTAGTCTGATCTTGAGTTAATGAAAATTTTCGTTTTTCAATTTGCTATAAACTTGTAAACCTAAACTCAGCCTAATGATTTCATAACAAAGTGAATTGATCTAAGGTGTTTTATATTGCTTGGGCACTAAACCCACACTTTTGCTCGAATTTTTATTTCATTTTATCATTTAGATTTTTGAGTAACTCATTACAAAATGAAAGTTCAAATAAAATCCAATAACTTTCAAAATTAGAAAAGCAAAGTGAATGAATTCATGTATGAATACAAGCTATAAATTTCAAGCAAGCCATTATACACTTATATATACTAGTAGTTAGATGTAATTTCGCCTTTATCAGCTTCAGCTTACACAAATATTTCAATGTAATATAGGCAAGTTGATTTATTTCATGTAAAAAATTTAACAAAGTTAAAACAAAACCCTTCTTGCTGCCTCCGAACTTTTAGTTCTCAAGCAAATAGTCGGGCAAGGCAAGGAACAACTTAGGGTTTGTAAACAAGCTCGAATTTAATTCATTTCGCTTGAATCAATAGATGAAAGCTGATGTTGTAATACGAAGGCGCCTACACACATCACCGTAACACTCAACTTGAGAAACAATTACAAGCATTGTTTTTACGAGATGCAAATTCCATTATTTAAATTAAATATAATAATGAAATTACAACTACCTATGTAACGCTGACGAATGGTGTAGGAAATTGAATATTGAACACACGCCTTTTTTGTCTCACTGCAATAAAAAGCAAATTTCATTCATTTGGATTGGATCAGAATATAATTCTTGCTTTTTTAAAAATATATATATTGTACTCATTACTAAAACAGCGTGCATACATAATGTTTCTATGAAAACTAACGAAAGCTCTATAACAAAAAAAACAGCTATTTGTAGACTCTATCTCAATTAAAAAGTTTGTGCTGTTCACAGCGCCTCATTTTGTTGGTAGAGATTGAGATCAAGCCACTATTAAAACAAGAAAAGTTTCTATCCTGCTCTCTATAGTTATACACGTAGATATGCATACATGAATACTCACTTATTGGTTTGCCTAAATTCTTATGATTTAATGGGTTGTCAGTTAGATCAGTAGTAATACACAGGTTAGATTGAAGATAATCAAGTTGCATTGAAAATTCTCTACTAAGCCAAGGTAATTCATTCATGTAATGCGTGTAAGGAAATTCTATTTCAGCACCAATTAAGTACAAACAGCATTGTGAGTTTACGTAAGAAACAATATCCGAGGAATAGAAACTACAGCTAAAATGGGTTTGGGATGAAGATTAATCTCTGTTTTTTCTTGGCAAATTGTGTACTTGCAGGATTATGCCGAATGATGCATGTCGTAAACTTTGATTGGAATCGAAATTTTTGCCCGTTATCTGCGTAAAACGAGAAGTACGCTAAGCCGGCCTGACTGAATAATCTGTAAGAAAACCAGGAAGACGAATATAATACTTTCTATAATTTACAATTAAGTATTTACCTGGAATAAAAAAAGACTTCAGAAAGCCTGAGGATGGATTGGGCTTACAACACGACGACCGGGTAAGTGCTCAGCATGATTATGTAGATGGTTATTAATGCAAAATTGGAAATATAAATATATAATTGATATCTCGTCATAGTTCATTTCAATAAAAATAATGTAAAGTATAGAGATGCTCATAACAGACTTTCATCTTTAGTTATTAGTTAAGTATTACACGTAAGTGAGTTGCAGTTTTGTTGTGAATACTGATGATGATAACATAATGTTTTAAAATTATAAAGGGGAAACGAAAGCACAAGTCATGTATAGCAGGTATGTGTTTCGAATGCACAACTGAAATACAAGATGTTGCACAAAATAAGCAAAACCCAACGGAAGGTAGAACATCCCAATTCAATGCATCGCATTGCAAATTCTGTTAGTTTATATTATCAGATATTCAATTGCATTCCCTAATTTCATAAAAAAATATTACTTGATTATCATGTTTCATACGAGAGCACACTACTCAGTAAGTGCATAAAGCACAAGTGACTCTCTAACTGGCCTGTACTGCTGTGTTTAAGTAAATGAAGTATTTTTCCTTTTTATTCGTCTCGTCTTCGTTACTTTTTCTCAATTTCTTTGTTCTCAAGATTGCAAAAAAAGTGGAGTTTTTTTAAGGATGTGGGAATAATATCAGTAGTATTAGTACGAAAAGTAAGTTCAGTGCATTATGCTCTAGTTAGCTACAGATTTAATATTGTTTGCTTTCAGTATTCTCCCTTGAGAATAGGGTCGATATGGCCGGGTGCACTTGGTGGCCAGTGAGAGGGCTCATCACATCGCATCAAAGCACACCTTTTTACCTTAAAATTGAGTGAATTTTGAGTGACTTTGGCTGAGTTGCGATGATTGCAGAGCTTTGCAAATTGCAATTCATAGTTGAAGTACAGAAGGGTACAGCATCTTTGAGAGAGATATATATTTCTACTATGCAATTGTGAAGGGAACTGGATTCAAGTTTTTGTTGAGAAAGGGATGATGAAGTCACTTACTCAGGGCTTCCCGTCACTGATGTCGCTTGGTATATTACAAGAGAGGAGTTGAAATAGAATTTGGAGGAGGACATGCAACATTGATCTAGTGTTTCTCATGTGTGTCGCTATAATTTTGGGTAGGTAGCAACAACGCGCGCTGGTGCTAGCACTAGTATGTAAAACGTTGGCAGTGAAAACTTTCTCTTGTAGTCAGACTCCACCTCTCTTTGCGCTTCCACCTTTGGTCATCATTTTAACTTTGTATTTACATTTAAACTTGTAGGCAGTGTTTGTCTTCTTTACTCATATTATAACCTTTTCAATGTGAGTAAAACCATTGTTGTGCACTCGTTTCTCTTTTTCGTATTCTTCATACTTATCAAACTTGTGCCAACTTTATTTCAGGCATTGAGCCTAAAGTTATTCGTTGTCCAATAGCTGACTTGACGTCTCTCTTAAAATTGTCACAGTGCTCCAGTGAAATCCGTTGATTTTTTAGTAAAACAATTGGTATAGCAGTGTAATTAAAGATCAATGTTTGCAGAGAAACAAACCACACAAAACTTTCCAGTTTACTTGAATACATTGTTTGTGTATACAATAATACAACTGTGAATTTGTGGAAAATGGTGGTACGGTGTCTCATTAAAGTTTAATTGACTCCATCACACTCACTTCGATATAGTGTGTGCGACGGAGGTGCACAAGTGTTCAATTTTGGAAAATGCCTAGGTAATTTATTCATTTGAATTATGAGTAGTGTGTTAACTCACTGTTTATCTACAGTAGGAGGCGCCATCGTAACGTATAGATTAAATATNTAACGTATAGATTAAATATTTAAGCTTGTCATAATTCCTAATTCATGCTTGACAGTAGAAACCCCGATACAGCTACTCCTGTTATAGTGATGGTGACACAAGATATGTCTTACTATACTGACATATTGACGCGTTTCGCTAGAATTTTCATTATATAAGTTATTTAGCAGAGAAATGAAGCCGTGTTTAGAATACATAAGTAAGTATGTAGCTATAGATAAATACTGGATAATGCTTCGTAACATCGAACACCGTACTTCGGCATACATGAAAAATAAAGGGAATCTATCATTTAATACGACACCGAAAATCATGCTCAATTCATGATAAATTGACTAGTGCCATGAAACTATATGAGAATCACTATCAGTGTGTAATATGTACCTCAAAAAATTTAGAACTGTAACAGCAATTGTTAATTTTATGCTATAATTTTGAATGTATTGATTTAGCCTTGTTGATTTTCCCTTCTGGATAATTTACTATAAAATAAATAACATGAAAAGGGAGGGCGTGATTGTTAGTGTGTTTATGTGTCTGTGTGAATTATAAACGGCATACATGAAAAATAAAGGGAATCTATCATTTAATACGACACCGAAAATCATGCTCAATTCATGATAAATTGACTAGTGCCAAGAAACTATAAGAGAATCACTATCAGTGTGTAATATATACTGCTAAAAATTTAGAACTGTAACTGCGATTGTTAATTTTATGCTATAATTTTGAATGTATTGACCTAGCCTTGTTGATTTTCCCTTCTGGATAATTTACTATAAAATAAATAACATGAAAAGGGAGGGCGTGATTGTTAGTGTGTTTATGTGTCTGTGTGAATTATAAAATAATAATTGCATATACTCCACATAGTATATACATGTTACTTTGATACTATAATAAATAACCATCTAAGCTAAAGTACTACGTGTTGTGTGTTAAATAATTAGGATGACATCCGGTGGAACAGAAGACTCGGTAGCTACTGTTCCTGTACCAATTGCTCGCAAAATGAAATTAGATCAACAGGTTTGTACTTCATTTTTTCATAATGTTACCAATATAATTAGCGCGTATGTGTTTATCACCCACTTCAGCAGTAATATACATAATACAACGAATAACAAACTTTTCAATTGATCAATGCAGAAGCAGTTGATTGAAAACCGTCAGAAACAAAAGCGACGTCAAAGCGGAATGCCACATGCATCGGATGCAAGGGAGACAGCAGCCGCCGGACGTGTTGGAAGTGCAGCCAGCGGGACAACGTCTGGTGTCCGGAGGCCACTCAGAAGTCAGTTGTCAACGTCTGGAACCAACGTAACAAATAGTAATACAGTAGACAATGGGGCAGGTATTCATCGGTTTTGCTATTCACCGCAATGTATCGTCTTATAACTTGTAATTACATTTTTGCAAAAAAAAAACTCAATTTTTTAGGCCAAAAATCACCCACATCCGCCACCACACCAGTCAAAGACAGCGTCGTTGACATCAGTAGCAAGCATAACAATAAATCCCCTTCCGTAACAAAACTCGAAGATGGGATTGAAGTCTTAGAATTAGATGAAGGAACACAGTCTAGTAAACGCCTGCCACCGGACGGGAAAATGAAAGGTAACATAAATTATTTGTGTGTTCGACCCAGCAAATAAATGTTTTTAGGATGGAGAAAGTGAATTGGGTCCCAGAATGGGAGCACTAATACATGTACAACATCCACTTCTATGAAATGCAAGTTGTGAGAATCGATCTAAAGAACGGAAGAATGGGATTTGGTGCAAGGAGCAATATTACAGAATGTATAGAAGTGTAACATAGAAGCAGAATACCAAGTTTTTGGTGGATTGTATAACTAAAAAAATATTAAATCCCATCGCAACCAAAGTGATTATTGAGTAAGTTAGTTGTTAGGTATCAAATACCGGGGATCATAAGAAGTGTACTCAGATGAGAACACGTTACTCCTTGTATTGATTCCAATCCAACATTCGTGAGTATAGAGCTTCGCTTAAGTATTACGTTTCAGGAGGGCCATCAACGTCAAACATAGATACCACCTATAAACTCTGTTTACCCTGTATCTGCTCGCTTAACTTTTTTATACGAAAAACTGTTTAACATCAAACCAAACTTTAGCTATCATTTTTCTCAAAATACATTTACCTATGTGGAAGGCGCGTGCAAGGTATACACATTATTCTTATCCATTATCCCGATAAATCTGGAGGCAAACATGTTTATCTCTTCTCTAAGTCGGTGTAAGTATGTTAGCGCTAGTCGAACTACGTAAATAAAATCCATGCGACGTAGGCTACTACCTCTTGCTGTGAAGTCCTTGCTCTACAAACACAAACCCACTGTTTGTCCTTCCTCCTCTCTCTCTAACTTCCCTTTTTTAAAGTTGCTTACTTGAAGCACTCGTGCAAACAATGGTTGCTAAAGAAAACTTTTTGATATGCTAATTACCTCTCCAGATTGTTAGATATCCAAGATGTTGTCGCTCAACTTCTGTTCACTCTTCCATCCCGGTGGATAAAGTCTCGCCAAAAAATTCATTACTTAAAGTTTGGAGAGAACGTCCTTTTTCACACAATTCGCATGAGACATGAATTGAACTCAACATCTCTTTGTGGGAAGTTAGTACAGCATACTGTTCACATTTATGAAAGACTTTTGTTACAGGATGCCTCAGGTAAAAATATATATCAGAATAAGAGTTGAGTGAGAGTCACCCATGGGTACATAAGCGCTTATTGTGGACAGTAGTGACATGGAATAGTATGGCTAGTGGAAAAAGAAGATGTTACATATAAATATCATCGTAGATCTTGGTGATGGTTTTGCAAAAGTGAAATGAGTAGGACAAGAAGGAAATGACGGTGACAAGCCTTTCTTTCACTGTGTGTGGACTCTACCACAACCACTGTAGCTCTGGCTTCATCACCTGTAATCGCTACAGAGAGATGAAATCATCTATGTATCATGTGTGAGTGGGCTTGGTATAGATGAGGAAAGAAGAGCAGGCAGGTGAAATATTGATGGTAAATGATGGGAAGGAAAGGAGGGGAGGGAGGAAGAAGGGAAAATATCATTTTACTTCTGGCAAGGCTGTTTCTCGTTCGAGAGAAAAATTCATGTCAACGTCATTACCAAATATTATTTCGTTTCTCAACTACGCATCCATCATCTCAGTAAGTGAGTTTTATGATGGGAAGCAAATGAAAAACGGAACTCGATTGATTTCTCTCAAGCCTCAAAGATGTGGGAATGGAAAAGGAATTGAAGTTAGATGAAATGATGTCATTAAGGATGAAATAAAGTGTTTGAGGGGCACATTGAGCAATTACGAAACCAGAGAATTTTAGTTTCTCTCTTCTCAACTCTGTTAAAAATGTATGAAAAACCATCACGACTCGTCTCCTCTCTTGTCTCCTTAATCCGTTTGAAATGCGACATGAAACAGACATTAAGACAAGACAAGAGGAAGAGCTGGGTGTTACTAGAAATACTAGAATGCATGAATGAAGCACAACACGTCTCTCTTCCCCCTTTCTCTTCCGATAGACTGTAGAGGATAAAGATGGAAAGCAAAAATGAGATTACATTACGCTGTGTTTATCACCTTCCCAGAATATAAAAAAATAGTGGCAAAAGAGAACAGAGCTAGAAAAATGAAAAGAGTGCAAGTTAAGTTGTGATGAATGTATTTATAACAACGCTTTCACAGTGCATTTTTTTTCCTTTTTCCATTCCATTCTCTCTATTTACCTTAGTTATATAATAGAAGTACAGATAGAAGGAAAAGTACTGGAGGGTGAGAGCTACGATAAAATTATGAAGAGGTAGGAAAAAGCACTATCACATCCCATCACTCGTACCATTGATTAAATGTATGAAAGAAAAAGGAAGAGAAGAAGAGCAATAGAGAATGAATGGGCTTGGTCTTTCTTTCCTCAAGCTAGGAAAGTGAATATGATTTCGCTATCCGAGTGAGTGAGTAATAGGCTTCACTCACTGCTCCAGTTTTGTTGCTGAAACAAAAAGCAATTCTTTGATCTAATGCGTTTTGCTTTTACGTGAGCACTCGATCTCAACTCGCTACTGGCACTAGGAACCTAAAGCCTTCCTTCATAAATTGGAGTGGAACTGAGGTGCACACCAGTTGTAACATGAACTCTGACATAGTGCTGTCATCTTCATATATAATATATCATTGCTAAAGGATTTATTAGAGTCATCTCGTCATATAAATACATTTATCGTCCAACCAGAAAATAGACAAGAGATAATGAATGTATGTGATGTGGCTAACATAACTATATTAAAGTAGAGTAGGTGGTAGCCTGCGGTGGTTAGATTGATGCCTCTGTAATCTCTTTCATTCCATAATTAGTACTTCCTTAATTTGACATTTGCGAAGGAGCTACTATATAGGAATTTATCCTGAGAAAAGAATGTGTGCAGATATAAAACATGGGTTCTTCTGACGAGATTAATAATTCAACCAAGTTGTCTAGCTTTGAGTCTAAAAACACTCTGCCGTGCTGGTGTGCTTGAGTAAGCTCAGCACACCTGAGAAACGTAAAATACATTTTTAATTTCCTCCAACACGCCCAAAAGCCACTAAAATCCAATTTCATTCTTATTTTATATGCACAAACAATGATGGAAAAGCATAGAAATTGTATTGTACAAGCATTGTTTTCACTTCATAGCATCCCATCAAAATGCCTATATACTAAAAGAAGATCTTCCGTGCCAAACACTCAGCAATCCCATTTTTCCTAAGTGTGTTTTTGATAAAAAAGGAACGCAAACGCTGGCCAAAGATCTTTTTGAGAAAGGAGAATGGAATTTTTTCGCAAGCTGGCTTACAATATGGGTTAAAATAAAAGCAGCAGGACTTCCACTGGAAAGAGCATGTATAAAGGAGAGCGAGTTGGCACAGCATTCATTTCAGAATTTCAAGGAACGGTTGAAACTCTCAAGCATTCAGAGATTCCTTCCACACTCCCCATTTTTTTTCGTAAGCTTATTGTGATAAATTGAACTCCAATGTTGGGTTCTGTTGAATAAAACATGCTCAGTGTTCAGTTTGACGATAGCCTTTAATTGAGCTATACTATAAAAAAAGGAATTGAAACGCTGAATTTTTATGATATTGTCCTACAACTATCACCACACACACACAGCAATTCATGGTCGGTGATGCGTTGGTTTTCCTTTCAACCATTGTGTGTGGAGTCAAGGTTGATAAATGCATAGTGAAAAATGAGGGGGATTGATACAAACCATTACCAATACTAGGCAATAATACATTGTATATTATGGATGTATGCACTTGCACATGCTTTCCATTTTTTTGTTCTCTCATTGCCATCACTCCATTTAAGTATGGCATAATGTTTTAGATCTGGAGAAGTAGTACTAGTCACTAGTGCTGCTGGTGAAGCGGTCCTTTTTCTTGCTGATCCTTCCTTCTATACGTCCTGTCCTCCACATGCTTCCTGCCTCTTCTCTCATCTATTTGGTTCTCCAGCAGAAGAGTCACTAGTGCTGCTGGTGAAGCGGTCCTTTTTCTTGCTGATCCTTCCTTCTATACGTCCTGTCCTCCACATGCTTCCTGCCTCTTCTCTCATCTATTTGCTTCTCCAGCAGAAGCAGCTAAAGTAGCAGCTAGCAAAAGCACCACCATTGTGTAATAGTAATGTGTTCATATTCATAGAGCAAGGAAGCGTTCATATTATTGCAAAGCCATCCAGATTTCCAGACTCCACTGTGTGATTCTTATTGAGATTCTTGACGTGAACGAGAGCACTTGGCTCAGCTGGCTGTCGCAAGCAAGCGTTCATATTATTGCAAAGCCATCCAGATTTCCAGACTCCACTGTGTGATTCTTATTGAGATTCTTGACGTGAACGAGAGCACTTGGCTCAGCTGGCTGTCGCTTTGAGAATCCCTCAAAATATTTTAAAAACAACAGATTCGGTTGGAATAAGAAATTTTAGTATTCTAATCTGCCACACAAATAGACCTCGATCTGTTCTTTCATGGAAGTAGATACGTCTTCTTTGCAAACACCACATTGTGTTTATTTACTCCTTTGGAATACTTAAAAAGTTCGACGCGCTTAAAGTTTTTCTTGAGAAGAGAGAAGTGGGCATTTGTTTTGTATGCATTTATACAGCCTCTGGAGAATAAATTTAGCTTCTTCTTCAAAGTGATAAGTGACTGGAAAAGTTTAAAACTTAGGGTTTATGTTGATTCATACACTTATGTAGTGTCAATTTCAGTCTTTCCCGTGTGTGTGTCTAACTCTTCGTTATAACAAAGGTAATCCATTGTTGAATGATACACAGAAAGCAAGAGCAGTTCAAACTTGGCTGATCCACGGGCTTTGTCGTCGTCAGAATCCTTTGACGGTTCTGCACCCATCGTTCCTGCCAGTATCGCCAAGGCATCACCAACGGATCACGATGCGCATGGTGAAAAGTTGGACAGAAGTCCCATAGTAAGTTCTTGCAAACTTTTCTCATTAATCTTTTATGATAGTCATTTGCAGCTATTTCATTTTCTAAATAAGCACTTAGTTACTTGTCAATAAGTTTTGTGTAGTACTCACACTCAGTACATTGCAATTTTTCTTGTGCACAAACTCAAAAAGATAATAAATCGCTTCCATACCAAATTACCTGTTTTGTACAAACACAGGTTGTGGTTTGGTTCTTTAAAAATTAGAAAGTTTATAATCTTCCTATGCCATATAGTCTTAGAGTTTGTAGCATGGTATCATTTTCTTTGCCATTTTCCATTTCACTGTAAATTACAAGGATTTCTCACAATGCCCCGACATACGTGTTACAGCTTCAGTTGGATAGAGTCATGCTTAGACGGTTTTGGAAGAGAAGTATCAATGTCATTTCCTAAAGAGATCATGAGAATCTGGAGCACGAATTGCTTGAAGTGCTCCCTCATTTGGCAAGCGCTTGTATACTAATCCTAAGTAGATTAGACCTAAGCCTATTGTATTTTAAATGGATTATGTTTCCACAGCCGGAAGAAGACGAGACATTGTGTCCCAAGTTTAGTGTGAATGTGGTGGAGGTGATGGATAATATTGAGCAGTTTGTGCTTCAGCCAGCCGCTCAAGGCTTCCTCATAAAATGTAGGATAACGAGAGATCGAAAAGGGATGGATAGAGGTCTGTATCCAACATACTATATGCACCTAGAGAGGGAGGATGGGAAGAAGGTAACTTTTTAAATAAAATATATTATTTGGAAGCATGCAACATTTTCCTACAATAACAATAAAACCGAGAAATGTTGTACTTGGCAAAAGTTTGCTCTCAAGATTCCAAGGATTTGTATATGACTCTTGTTCCTACTCTTCTCAACAGGTATTTTTATTAGCAGCTCGTAAGCGTAAAAAGAGCACGACAAGTAACTACCTGATTTCAACGGATGCGACGGACTTGTCTCGAGGAGGTGACTCCTACATTGGAAAAGTTCGCTCTAATTTAATTGGCACGCAGTTTACCGTGTTCGATAATGGGGACCCACCCAAGCGAAATGGACCTGCTTCTGACAAAGGATCGCTGCGAGAAGAGCTGGCAGCTGTTGCATACGTAAGATTCATACTTGATCATGCATTCTAACTTCTAACAATAAAAAATGCTTCATTGGGTAACTTCATATTTTCCTATTGTCATCAAAGTTGTCATAACATTTTTTTACATTATTAGGAGACCAATGTGTTAGGGTTCAAGGGACCAAGAAAGATGACTGTTGTCATCCCTGGAATGTTGAATGAGTCAAAACGCAAAGAATTCCGTCCAGAATCTGAGAACGATGGCATTATAGGTATAATAAGAAAGAGTACATGTGAAATGGATAGTAGACGTGGGCACAGGATGCTGTAATGATGAGATGGAATGATGTTTTTCTACAGAGCGCTGGAAAGCACGTAAAATGGATGGACTCGTAGAGCTGAAAAACAAAACTCCAGTGTGGAATGAGGAAAGCCAGTCGTACGTTTTAAATTTTCATGGCCGAGTGACACAAGCATCGGTCAAAAATTTCCAAGTGATTCATGAATCGGATGGTAAGAATTTGATCCGAAATACATTCATACTGGATTGAATTTCCTATTAAAAATGATTACGTTTGACTACAGAAGACTATGTCGTGGTTCAATTTGGTCGGGTTGCGGAGGACGTTTTCACCTTGGACTATCGCTACCCAATGTGCGCACTTCAGGCATTTGCAATCGCCCTCACTAGCTTTGACAACAAACTAGCATGCGAATAGCGTCACTACAAGGGTCTCCTTTTATACAGTCTTTTCACACAATCAATACCATTCTGGAATTCCAGTTTAGCCAATACGAACGATAAAACAGGGGTTATGTAAACACGCGGACTTGCTTTTCTTAATTCTAATTGTGTTTGGTTACCAATATACCATACAATATAAAATACCAAGCAACAAAGGTATAACCGCATAATTTTTCAATGTTAAATATTTGCTTGTTAAACAACCAACCAATTGATCATACCCCACTTTACTACATCTCTATGTATTGAATGTGTCCCCCCCCATTTTCATATGTATACACACCGTATTAAAAAAAGCCATCCAAAGAGCTTTTTCTTGTGCCCTTTTTCAAATATTATGTATGTTACTTACAACGTTACAACACAACTTCACACCTGATGCTTTCTGACATTACTTCGAAAGTTGAAGAAATGAGATATAAATTGAATTGAACACAGACAGACTTTTACAACTACAGATATGTATAATGGATCCTACCGAGCATCCAAACTGGGAAATAAATGGTTGCTCTTGATCCCATCTCCGATATTTTCTATGTAATGTTGCAAAAAAAAAACTTTAAAAAAGATCGCGTTGTAATAAGAATAGCAATAAGAATCAAGGAATCCAATATATGAATACACAAGAGACATACTGACTGTGACATTTGATGAGCTGTTCCTGGTCATCCGATCCATTTTGTCCACCATGTCTATCATCTGCCATATTACTGGCAAAAAAAGAAAACACTTCGGTTTTGTGCTCTACTATTAGCGTGTTTGGTAACCACACACACACACCCCACTTCTCTCAATGTAATTTCCCCCAAGAAAAACATGACATGACTGGAGTTTATTGACGGATCAAGAGGATGCAACGTGGGAGGACTGGGAGAGTGTTCCACGACGACACAGTTGTTTTTTGAAAATGAAAACGTACGTACTTATGTGACGGCGACTAAGTTACCTTGTAAAAAGCATTAAACATAAAAAAAGAATAAATTCTGCTGTAAACGCAGGGCTGGACCACTCAGGTACAAACTGTTCATAAGGTATGAGGATGATGATGAGAGATATATGAGAACCCTTACTAACCAGTACATTGTTTTTTTGTAGTTGCGCCTCATGTAGACATGTTGGCAACAAAAGTAACTTATTCAATAAAGGTAATTGTAGATGCATAAACCATTTCTACTACGGACTTTAAGGGAAGCATTCCTCAACTCTGCAGTTACTACACAAAGTTTCGAAATTGAAAGAAACTTGTTAAATCACATTTTATGAGGATATTACAAAACAAAATTAGAAAAGTTGGCTACGTTCAATTTACCCATGTACTTATTGACTCCACTATGGAAAGATTAACTCGAATTACAATAAATTATTTTAATGTTGTTGGTGATACGATATAACAAACATGGTAGCGTTTTTTTTGGTTTATTTCGTGCATGATAGTCACTTTAAAATTAGAGAGTGATTTCTCGGGGGTGTTGTGGCATTAAATTGTAAAACTGTAAGATGTGTGTCGTCGTCAAGTCCAAGTTATAGATAGTCACTTTAAAATTAGAGAGTGATTTCTCGGGGGTGTTGTGGCATTAAATTGTAACTGTAAGATGTGTGTCGTCGTCAAGTCCAAGTTATTTTCATGTGAGCACAAAACAAGACGTTTAGAATAGGTAAAAAGGTATGATGAGAAAGGAATGAAGTATGATTTGCTAAATAGATTAGTGGTTGTTATTGATTAGTTGGTAGTCTCAAATTTATATGATTAAAATGTGATATTTACTGAAGCCACGGATGGGAGCTCAGACAGATGTTGTTTGTGGGAATGAAAACAGTGCGCTCTTTGTTACCAAGTGCGTGTTTGCTAAGGTAAATGGTAACTTAAAGTTTGTAACATTATATCTAACAATTTTTTACAATTGCGTGAGAGCAACTAACAAAAATTTAAAAAAGTTTCACAATACGGGCATTATAAATACGTTTAAACCTGTCGTTACTGTGATGTAAAATACATACTTTGTACATGCGATACAATAATATCATGCCTCAACTAACATCAACTGAATCGTTTTTACACACGACACAGGGTTATACCAATTGTATACACACCAAAAATGCATTATTATCATATAATGCGAGTTGGATACACAAAGTGAAATTATTGCATTCAGAGAATTTAACAGTAAACTCTAAATACTCGCCTTGAAAACTTTTATCTCTAGTCATAGATTAAACATACTAACATTTAATATGCATTCATGTGTTTAGGTACTTCCAAGCACATTCGATGCAAACAATACTTTGATATTATCAAGTTGTCACGTTACATTTTTGGTTTCCCCGTTACGACACTTAAAGACACATG
>JAANSM010001719.1:0-17355 GCA_036850725.1 Orchesella villosa
CTGTTTTGTAACATGACACATTCGCTACTGCCTCAGTCTCTATAATTTCGGCGAGGGAGAATAAAAATGCTTGTTGTAGTTGTTTTCATTGTAATTTATAATGCGCTGATTTTGGCATGGAATTAACAAGCTCAATATTACTCCACGTTGTTGACTTCTAGTTGTATAACAGGAAATATGCTGAATAGACCAAAATTACTCTCTTCTAGCAACAACAGTGGCAACTACTCGCTCCTTGTTTTACTTGGAATAAACCTCATAAAGAGTTGGTAAACATAATTGTTTTTATTCATTGAAAGTTTCTGGTTGTTATATATGCTCACTTTTGTTCTGCTAGGTCTGAGTCACTTTTGTGGCTTCCTCTCTGCTATTTTAATCACTATATATTGGATGAATGAATAGAACTGCTTTGATAAAAGCTTGTAATTACGAATGAGATATAGATGTATAGATATGTTTGTTGTACTTCTGCTAAAACCAGACTCTCAACCAAAACAACTTTGAGACTGGGCCGTAGTAGTAATTAATGATTTCGTTTTCCACTTAAACAATAGCTTGACATTATGATTCCGTTAATTAATCAGCGTCCCAACCCAACAAAGCAATAAATACGTAATGAGCGCATACAAATGCATTTTTCCTGAAGAAAATCTAACAAAGAGAACATGTCAATACAACTACACAGATTTAAATCGTGTTTAGCAACGTTCTGTAATAAATGGGATTCTTTATCCCAACCCCAACTCAAAACAAAAGGTGTGACGAATGTTGTGGGTCTGCTGAAGGATTCTCAGGAAAATATTTGTCATGCTCATTGATGTTTTGTACATATTATGAAAACTGGTTCCTAACAGTGCTAGTTGACAATTTATTCAATGGATGAGTTTTTAAAATTTTGTTACATATTCATTTTATTTGCTACTGGTTTGTGCGATCGAATTTTTCTTGTAAATGTAAACAGGATGAGTAAAAACAAAAACTAACTTTATTACGTGTTATAAAATGCATCTGTCATGCACATAACTCATAACATATAGCATAAGATGCCATAAAAACGGAGTACAATGTTGTTTTCTCTTAGTAAAAAAATATGCTATAGTTAACAATACTTTATAGAACTGCAGAAGTGAGCAGCAAAAGATGGCCATCAAATTCCTTGCACATCTACGAGTGCATCTAAGCATACAAAATTGCCCATTCACAACGACTAGCTAGAGTGTTATAGGACATTTGCGAATGAATGAAAGAGTCTCTGTATTTTTATGCGAAACATAGAATATGCCATCCTAGCAAGTTATAATAATCTGAACCAAAGAACTAAATCCAATGCTAATAAGAAAATTGTAGACACTGCACTCTGCACTGCAGAAAATTCTTAAGTATATTAGAGCTTCTTTTCTGGCCTATAACTTTCCTTACACATGACATGTACCTAAAATCAAGTAATATGTGTTTTGTTGGCTTCCGACAGCCTCAAGCGATGTAAATGCATTGAGAAAAAAGAAGGTTGTGGTTCTGACGTTGTGAATAACTTTGTGATGCTTATCTCTTGTCATTATAGTTGTGCATATAAAAATGGTCACCTACTACTTACTTTGTTTACTTTATCATAGGTCTGTGTATAGCCTCGTGCTGAATTGCGTTCATTCACACCGCCACCAAAAATTTCAGGGAGCATCCCAAAAGCCGCATTTGGGATATGAAATGAAGAATGTTGCATGAATTATGTTATAACAAATAATATTTTTTCGTATTTATCTTAATGCTCTAGTAAGCTTCTTTGTTACAAACATATTTTCTTCAAAAGTTTCTTATTACTGTGTATCTAGTAGTATTCAGTTGCATTCATTCATTTTTTGTGAACCTTTGTATGCTTTTGTAGGTAGTAAGTGGTAAATTATTATCTGCTATTCCTTAAAAATGCCGTGCATGATGACACAAATCAAAATTATGCCATTATTATGCCAAAATTATAAAAAACAATGCTGTTCGCTTTGGGAGAAAAAAACTAACACTGACAAATACACAAGGAAAATAATGACTCATAGACACGCAGGATAATCGAGATTTTGGTTGTGTTCTAGAGTAGTTTTCTATTTTTATTTTTCTATCACGTTCCTTATGTAAACGCAGTAAACACGTGCTCATCTCAAATAAAAGTTAAACACATAACAGAAACCACCTTTAACCATACAAGAAAGCATATTTGAATCATATATATAAATAAATCGAATCTTGTTTACGTTTAGAACTTGAAGAAGCTCTTACAAAAGTCTTTCATAAAATGTATATTAAAAAATTACATTTTTTATAGTCCACCCCTGGGGAGTACATTTTTCTCTGCTGAAAAGACACCTGCTGCATACATATTGAACTAACTAAAAACAAATATTAAAAAATGCCTTTTTGTTTGGGTTTACAGTTCATGTTGTATTCAATTCCAAATTTCAACAAGAGCCTGAACAGAACAAATTCTAGGAACTGACCTCCGTCGGCATCACCCTACACCTGCTTTGTCAATCGTCATATTTACCAATGCCAAAGGGAAAATGAAACTCAGCGTTTTCTCCATTTTTTTCTCCAACATGACTGTTGACTGTTTACGTAAGTTGACCTTTTTTGTGGAAAACAAGAGCCTTCATGTTCAACATTTTTTGTTTATGTAGCCTCCAGAAAAATCTTGTCGAGTGTAACATGATTCCTTATGTCAGAGCTTGTTTATTCCAATGCTATATCCCATTTTCACACATTTCTATGAACTACCAATGACGCTGACTATACTGTGAGCTCTACTACAAAAATAACTTTTATTTTGACTCCACTTCTGAGACAAAAACTAAAAGCCAAAAGGCAAAATTGTTTATCCATATCTGATTCTGCTAACGGCTTGTCTATTTAGATAAAAGTAAGTATAAACAAATTTTCTTAATCTCCTGAAGCCATATTTATAAACATGAAAATGGCACTGTAGTCTTATAATTGATTCTTCGTCATCTGTGACCTCGGGGTTGGAATCATTATATGAGTCTCATTTTTACTGCTATTCTTGTCAAGCTAAAAAATATGTCATAAAGCTTATCTCGGGCTTAGCTCTAAATCACCAATAACAATTCCATTTGTACTTTGCCATAACTATCTTTCCTTTTAATGGCACCGTCGGAGGTCACAAAAGGATGAAGTTGTTTACATTAACATTGACTTACACTTGGTTTACAAGTCATTATCTTTTTATCAACTAGAAGAACGTGAGATATTACGTACTACCATGTTTCCCACGATTCTCGTTAGTCTTCTGGAACATGAAAATATTGCTCATTGAAATGGAATTCACATTCGGAAAAATAACAAAGAATATTACTAACATTAGTTGGAGTAGTAAGATGAAGGAATTGAAGCATTATGTACTACGTATGAAGTACGTATAGCAAACTTTATTTTAACCATTTGCGATTTGTGGTATATGAGAGATATGTTACTGAGGATTTTCATATTACGTGGTATATTATACCTTATATATACCCATCTTGAAAATATTATTGTACTAATGTGTAGCGCATATTGATGAGTCGGCTGTGCTGAGTTAAATCTTGGAATTCTGTAATTTTCCTTTTCAATGTGTTAAAATATATATATGAGACATTAGCATTTTAGTTTTCTCGGAGTGTCATAGTCGTAAAATATATCAAATATACGAGCACACCATGGGGGCTTTATAAGAAGAGCTGCTAATAAAGCACCATTCCATTCATTCGTTGGACCGTGTGCAATCCAGACGATGCGATCTGAGGAAGAAAGCGGAGTAGTGGTAACTTGTGCGATTACCTATTGAAACTTAGAAGTGTGCTGACATTTATTTATTGAACGCTTGCAGTTTCTGTTGTGCAAACTTTTTCTTGAGTCGTCTTTCAGTAATATATAGTTTGCTGAGGTTGCAGTTATTGCGTACAGTCTGTGTTGCCTGATGGCTATAGTTATAGTGAACCAAGTTTTAAACATTTATGTATCGATTGACATTTATTAAACGTTATATTCCAGTGGAGTGTCAAACTAGTCGAGGCAAAACTTCTGCTTCTTATTCAGTCCTGCAATTGAAGACAACAGAAATATGATATGATCGCATTATAAGCTTATACAAAGGGAAAAGCATTATGAAAACAGAACGCCTGCCAAGAACGGTAAGAGTCATTCAGATTCAGCTAACTTTTAACAGCTTGAGACGTTTCTCGATTCTTTGCAAACTTTTTTTTTCATAAAGCACCATGCATATTTAATTTTAGTATGCTTATGCTAGCCTAGTAAAAACCAAACGCCACATCTGACAAAAGTTATGGGGCTGGTATAAACTGGGTTTTTATTGGTCGTAAACCATTTACGCTGATCAAGTTAAAGGAATATGGTTAGAAAAGTATGTCCGGAAGAAGCGTTTCTTAACGCTTTCTTACATTTAGGATGCGGTGAATTCTTTTCTGTATTGAATTTTTACTGGCATGATGGGCATATCATCATCATCCACCAATGCATGTATTCTGCATTCATTCATGGACAAAAGTGAAAACTTGGCATTCGCCTTGGACTTCAGGCTTTCTTGAATAAATAATGCAATGAGTTTCCCTTTGACAGTTATGGCTCTCTTTATTACGTTGCCAACTTTTGCCAATTTTCTCTAAACATTTTTTGTACATGTATATGCTTGATGGAACCGGAAAAAATGTGGTTTAATGCATATTATGGTGAATTAATGAAAAAGTTCAGCGTTTGGTTTTAGTTATAGTCTTCCTTTTCCCCTAACTTCATTATCTTTGTAAAGCATATGGATATGCAATAAATTCATTTTTTCCATAACCATTTTCGGGATAATCGCTTAGGTTGTTTGCTCAGTAACAGCATCTGGCTTGGTATAGATAGTCGTGAACACTTTGAGAGGTATTTATAGATGACTTGTGCTGGAGATGGTGGAGTGAATACTGAGTAGTTCATTTAAAACTCAAGGTGACCTTCTAAAGGACTACGAAGTTGGCTCCTGGTAAAAAATGCCCGAATATACTTAGGTACTTAATGGTCCTCCTGTAATATTATAAATAATATAACATTCGTATGTGGTTCAACACGTATCCCCTTAAATGATTACAAATGACAGGCCATTTGAATGTTATGCTAAAACCATATAATGTCGTTATGCCTCATATATGTATTTGCGTGCATCAAATTCTGCGCTGCGCTCCCATCTCACGTAGGAGTATGTGTGACCTTGCTTTCCCAGAGGTTTGTATTGCTTTCAGAAATGTTTTTGTGATAGCGATGTGGTGATATGTACAATAATATATGCATGTTTTGAAGTTGAAGCTGACATATATACACTATCCTAATTTGATCCTAACAGTGTCAAAAATATATGATGCTCCACATAACTTTTCTCTGTTTACTTATTTCTGTCATTGAAATTCAGTTAGAGGTTATTTGGCAAATATCAATCCTTTATTATTGTTCAACGTATTAACAACTTGTAACTTTAAGCCAGAGGCAAGAAGTGGGAAAGTCAGCCATCCCATTAAAAAGTTGAATTCTCCAGACACTTGCACATTGTCAATCATTGCTGAAAAGTTTTAATAAAGCTTATTATATAGCAAAGTAATATCTTCCAAATAAGAAAAGTTTTCCCGAATCTAATACTGTAGAATTATAATAACATTAATAAGTAAGGAGACATAAAAATATTCATAATTGCCTAATGAAATACACTACTATGTGGTCACGCAATGTACTTAACTATTTACATAAGATGGAATAACATTTATGCTAGCATCAAGCATTACAAATCATTTTTTCCTAGATACAAATGGAATTCCCATTCTATACCTAAGAACAGTCCATTTATACATCGTAATGCAAATACGAAAACATACAATGCCTCTGCAGCCCTGTCGGTACCTATATATTTATCGTGGTTCCTGATTTTCTATGAATCAAAGGTTATTTTCCATCAAAATTCTTGTGAGAAAAACATTCTTTTGTAAATATACTATACTTCCTACTCAAAACTCACCATCATTCATTTCTTGGCACTTTGAACAAAACATATTTGGAAAATAATCGCACGCCAACAGATCTTCAGCTGGAATTGATTATGAATTCCGTTGTGCACATTTTACGAGTTGCATACTTACGTCTGCATTCTCACATCATCCGTATCATAAAACCTTGTAAAAGTACAATGCCAAACGTAGCAGGACACCAAGATCCATTTAGCACTTAAAGCATCGTACTACTTATAATCGACGATGGTAGAACTGTGGACTTGTGGAGGTGTGTAAAAAACAATATGAGATGAGGTGATGTGGTATGCTTCGAGTTTTCATTTGCATACGTCCTCTAAGTTCCATGTAGCAGTTACCCATTTGGCAAGTCAGTCAAGTTAAGCTCATGCATTATATGTAGATCTGAATTCAAACCGTGCTCAACGAAAACTTGACGGCTTGTGATGCCGGTTCTAGTTCATTATTGTTGCCAGAAGTGCATGAATGTCTATTACCGTACTGTTATCGTACTACGTTTCGCGAAACTACACCTTTCCTGGCAGTCTGCAATATGCATACAACTGACACGGCATATTATGAACATGTATTATATTCTTGCTCTCTTCAGTTTTCCCTTTGGATGAATGCTTGGATGAAGCAAAGATAAATGCCTTGTATCTGACGACTCGTAACGAAAGCGAATCTTCCAGAAAGATGATCATATTCACAATATTAAATCTAACATTGAAAACTTGCCCTACCTAATACAAACTCTGAATACTTCTCTTCAAGATGCTCATGCTCATTGTGAATTGTACAAAAAAAACTGGCAATACAGCATAAAATCTTTTTGCACTACAGAATAAATTCATTTATGCAATAATGGAATCAACTAGTTCAATAAAGTAATGTATAAAAAATTGTGTCTAAATTGCATTCTTTCCTGCAAAAGTTAATGATTATTTGCCTCACGGATATAATCAAGGAACTATGATATGACGTGGCTACAGCAGTCTGTCCTGACAATAAGCTTTGGTATACCAAAGTCACATTGAATTATAAACTTCAAGCCAATAGTACCGTCTTCCAAGATTGGTTTTTGCAAGTTGCAAAACACTGATATCCAACATTCAAACCACATGATTAATTTTAGCAAGTTTTAAAGCAATATCAATAGGCCGAAGAAGATTAGAAGAAGTTGTTCGAAAACATTTTTATCTCATCTCGCATCCATGTTAAAAATGCACCGCATAGTTTGTACAAAGCAAGAATTTTCAGTTGTTCAATCGACTTATTTAATGCTTCTGAGATTTAAAATATACACCAAGAGTCGAGCGAACCGCATGAGATGATTTGAGTCAAGTTGGCAAGTAGACAAAAATTCTTTCAAGTCTCAAGAAATGATATATAATGCTATATATATGTTGTGTATATTTGTACAAACACACAAAGAAGTTACACACATATACATGTGCACATGCAGGAGCCACGTAACCTCCGTTTATATATTCATAATGTGCAAATATTGCTGCAAAAAAAGGATATACATAGCGAGCAAGAAAATAAAGACACTTTTCTTTTTAAAAACCATCACTCCCTCGAGAAGTCGAGGAGAGTATAGCGAAATATTCAATATTGAGTATGATTATGATGAATGTGAACAGCAGTCCTCTCATACACTACGTAATCGACGCTTTATATCTAATATCCATTCAAAGCAAGCAATAACACGTCATCTTCAGAAAATATCATCATATATGTGTACGATAACAGATAACTTGCTCATTTTTTGCAAAAAAACAAACCAAGAAACAGCAGACCGAACACTCAAAATCTGAACAGACATTACATATACATTTTTATAAGTTTTATGCAAGATTATGTTCGCTTATCATGATGATGATGATGATAATTTAGAAGCTTGTAAATGAGGCGAATTACTTGGGTAATTATCTGCATGCACCACATTCTATTCAAATATCAACCAAGCCAGGAAAGCATGTCCATTGCATGATGGTTTTTTCTACTTGTACCAGAACTTTGCAATCTGCTCACATTTTGAACTGACAGTGAGATTTTTTATGTACCAACATATTTCATGCATGAAGGAGGAACAAAGACTCTATTCATTTGATTGAATGAATCAAATATTTTCTCTGTACATTTGTCTCCTCTCAAAAAAAGCTGACATAAGACATGAGAAATCGAAAATCCATGTTCCATGAATTTCACTATCTTCAATTCACGTTATCAATGCTATGCACCACTGCAACATCATATCATGTATCATGTAATGAAGGTGATAAAAACATTTTTATGACGTTCGCTGAATCAGTAATGACACCCCAGTTCATTTAAACGGGTAAACAAAACGGTCATTTGCTATTTGATCCTGTGATAACGACTATATTACATAGCCTTCTAGCCTTCTTGGCATTCACATTCCTACTCCAATTTCACATTCAATGCAATTTATAGTGCATAGTGCAATTATATTTATCTCGATTGATCCTTGATCCATTCCAGCATCAATATCATCTATACATGGTAGCAAACTACCCATTTGGAATTGAATTTGACAATGAAATCCCAAACCCTATATAACCAATCTTACACACGAACTCTAGTCCAGTTGACCATGAGTTAAAAGTGAGTGAAATATACATAAGGCTAGGCTTTAGGCTTTACTATCGGCACGGCATAATATATATAGTCTCCTCAAAATATTAGTCGTGTTTTTCCTATTTACGAAAACTTATATTTTAGTTTGTAGCTAAAGTACCAAACACATTATTCTACTGCTACCGCAGGTCTGGTACACCTACAACCTCTACTACTCCCAGCAGCGTTTTATTTATAACAACAAAAAGTGATTCATACTCGCTCAACGTGTATTTATGACTTGAGCCTTAAGCGTACATACCGCTTATATACTTATATGCATTTTTTTGCATATTGTAAAATGTAAAGCTTCGTTTTTCTACTACGCACACAGTTCTCTAGAGTATAGTGTGAGGTGAGGAGTCTTGCAATGTATTTTACGTATGGACCATCAGATGAAAACGTGTTTGTAAACTTGACAAGGCAAGGCAACAGCTAAAGGAAAAGGGATCCCTTCAATTTTACAATCCAAATAGCCACAACGCACTTGTGTGAGAATAAGAATGTATTGCAGAAAGGGATAAAAAGGAAACAAGTGAAATATACTGTGTAAGTCAAAAGTACATGCATAATATGTGCATTTAGATGTACATCTGTGTGTATATCTGTGTTATATACTTTTGTGAATAACAACACGAAGAGTTTCATTCTTGCAATTCCATTGCATTGTACGGTATACACTAGTGTTGTTGTGAGGAAAGATCTCGAAAAATATATCAATTTTTTTGCTATTTTTGCCAAATTACAGATATTAATTGTTAATTCTGTGATTCTTTTGAGGGATTCTTGATTTAAAATATTCAAAAGAAAAGTGTTATCAATTGCAACCTTATTTAAATTTTGTTAGAGTGTCATTCAAAAAGTTGGAGTTGATCATTGCCATTTCTTCAAGTCACAAAAAGTCAATAACTTACTATCCTTCCCTTCCCATCCAATTATTAACTTGATTTGGTTAGATTCATGATTGTTTTATGACAGTTGGTTCCCCTTGATTGAAAACCTTCAAATCCTTTATCCGAAGGATATACTACCGGGTTGTCATCCTTTAAACAGTTCTGAGGTAAATAAACTTTATACTTTTCATTGTAATTAACAAGGCCTGCTTTGTATTTGTTACAATAATCAAATTACTTGTCAATTATGAATTGAGTTGGGGGTCGATGTGGTTCGTGGTGGTAAATAGTTGGATGGAAAGACACTTTCTATTCTTTGCCCGTCGTGCCTATCCATTATATTTAAAGGCATGCTGTAATCATTTAAATTGTTATAACTAGCATTAATACCATGCCCGGCTTACAATTACGACTTAAAATCGATATTTAAGAAGCTCCCAATGACACCAATATTTTAACAGCTTGTTAATTAAGTGGAATATCAAATATAGTTCGACATTCGATTGGGTACAAACGTCATGACGAGCATAACATTTAAGACATTCAGCCTGCCCTGGTTCTGGTTCGCAGAACTGAAAGGCTCTTTATTAATTGGAATATTAATATGGAACATGTCTGTTTAAAACAGGAAGCAAATCCGCCAGTACTAAGAAATTCTACCAATGACCAAGTACAAAAATAGTCAACAACATATTTTGCTGATTAGTGTAGGTTGTAATTATTGCCATCGGTATGTCATTAAAGTATTGACGTAATGACCATGAAAAGAGAAGACATCCATTTTTGCTGTTATTGGAAGTGTTATTTCATTTAACGATAATTTCACGTCTACATGTGAGCAATCTTGTATGAATGTGCCTTGCCTGCCAATGCCAACTCATTTACGGGTGTCGGGGGCATTGAGAATTTAATATTGAACACCCTGTTTATGAAATACTTTCACAGTTTTCTTTCTTTATTCCGACACTATAACAAAATTACATGACATGACGTTTGGAACAATGAGCTAGACATGCTAAGAGGTACATTGACGTTAATAATTAGTCTGCTCACATCACGTTATACTTTACTTTTACTGTTGGCTCTTCATATGCATTGTGTGTAAACTGCTATAGTTTACAGTTGTAGTTCACAATAACTACTTTATTAAGGTAGTTCACCCCTGACCCAAAAATGGTGACCATAAGGTTACCTTTTGGATGGATATGGATCGATCGATGGAAAATGTAGGTCGACAAATAAATGACAAAGAATGAAAACAAACAGAATAAAATATAGTGCAGTTGGAATTGAGAAGGGTTTGGGTTCTATATTATGGATTGAAGTTGCTATTGTAATTATTGTAGTTAATCTGGTTATTGCATGGTGGTTTAATCATTTCGTTGCATTCTTTTGCTTAAAGAAGCATGGTAGACTGGTAGACTTTCGATTGGAAGCTTGATAAGGGATGTAATTTCCAAGAGCAAAACAATATTTTGTAAGTATAATGTACGGTTTTTTTCTGCTCTGTACTTTTTCAAGATGGGTAAGGTCGTTGTTCCCTTTTTCAGAATGTCGAAATGTGCATATTATGTACGGTAGATTGCGAGAAAGTATTAAATAACTATACGAAATGATTGTGGTAAGCGATATATTCAATTGTTGGTATTAGCTCAATTAGCCGGATTATGGAGTGGCTACTTATTCTCATTTTAGCTACTGTATTAAGCCTTTTAATGGCCAACTAAGTGCTTTATAATATTCTACAATAAGTGGAATTATTTTGTTTATAGTTTATCAATATCGACTACTTGAGTCGTAGTTTATTCAATAAAAAGGGAACACCAACATTCTTAACATTTGCCAAGCTGTCTAACGCATTAAGCTCATGCCAGCGATTTTTATTTTTAATATTCCCATTTGATGTACATAGTATGTACGGCAGATTGCGAGAAAGTATTAAATAACTATACGAAATGATTGTGGTAAGCGATATATTCAATTGTTGGTATTAGCTCAATTAGCCGGATTATGGAGTGGCTACTTATTTTCATTTTAGCTACTGTATTAAGCCTTTTAATGGCCAACCAAGTGCTTTTTATTATTCTACAATAAGGGGAATTATCTTGTTTATGGTTTATCAATAATATCAACTACTTGAGTCGTAGTTTATTCAATAAAAAGGGAACACCAACATTCTTAACATTTGCCAAGCTGTCTAACGCATTAAGCTCATGCCAGCGATTTTTATTTTTAATATTCCCATTTGACTTTACCCATCGTAAATAATTTATTGGTGTAATCGGATTTGGGTTTGGTCATGGATGAAACTGATCGAAGAAACATGTTTTGCGTCCGTGGGCTCTATAACTATGAGGTGTATTGCTGAGAATGTCAAATGAATGTAATTAAGTACTTTAGTAAGTACATAAGTATGTCTTAAACTGACTACCTTTTATACACCTCATGGAATGGGGTAAGTAGTAAGTATGCGGAAAAGTTTGTTCAGAGGAGCTTTTAATTCAAACAAATTGTATCTGGTTGCTATCCACCATCCACTCTGAGTCTCAGAGTCTGAGATTAAAGTGCTGTTCGCAGGACTAGGACAGTTTGGAGCTGAGGTGGTGCTAATGGTAATATGAGAAGAGATGTTCAAATTCTTTTTTTAGAACTCGTCGTGATGATGTCATTACTTCTTTCGATCTTTCTAGTCCAGTCCTCAGTCATTAATGAATACTAGGATTAGTTTCCAGTTGGCGAGTACTAAACTAGAAGCTAAAACCATTAAGTCGTGTTTACATAGCGTAAACATCCATAAAAATCTTGTCCACCTTTGTCAGATCAGTATGTTTGTAAAAGAGTCCTTCCTTTACGAGAGTCCCAAATCATTTAGAATGGTTGTTTGTATCTGATGTATCCAACCGGTCTATGATACGATACAATTTGATAAAGGGCAAATGGATGAAGTTGCTTCTGAGAATTGTTGATATTGTATGGTCAAAAAAACATCCAGCATTTTGTCACTGTCAATTTTCGATTCAAAAGAAACTGGAACCGAATTCTGGACAAACCGGGAAAGAGTGGGATGAGATTTCCGGTGCGCAATGACGCAGTAGTAAACTTTCTAATGAACATGAACTTTTGAACTTTGCTGTGCCATATAAGCATTTACTGCTATATGGTGAAAGTTTTTTTTAAACTACCTACCTTTGTATTAAGGGTAAAAGTAATACACAGTACCACTTTACCATCTGTCTTGTGATTTTATCGATAGGATGAAAGAAAATGAGCGGATGTGTGGTTCTAAAAGTGTAAATGTCTTTTAAAGATGAGGGGAAAGAGGTTTTCAGATTTACCTGCGGCTGTACTATTCAGAGCTATCCCTGACCTTTTTCAGCGTAGAAAGGAAATACGTTAGGATATTATGTATTTTCCTTGGAAATTTACGATAAGTTTTTTTATATTCCATCCAAAAAGACCGCTAATGAGACGAATGTGAGAGCATATTAAATGACGTTATTAAAATCATAAGAGAGCAAAATAATGAGAAATGTATATGCTTTTTGTCATGTGCTTGCGTGGGTCATGTCTATGCTATAGACCATCATCACCACCACCCTTTACAGTATTGGGGTCTGATATAACCATGTAATGTGGTAAGCGTAACACATGTGCTTAGCATCCGAAATGCTTTTCATTTCCATTTCCTGCGGAAGAGCACGTTTGCTTGAGAAAACTTGCATGAAAAATCAGGGAAAAGATCTAAAAGTGCAAAAGTTGAGGCTTTCATACTTTTATCGAGCTTGTCTAAAAGCAACTAATTCTACTTACTTACTACCCATACATACCACACTGATACCACTCATCCAGCACGCATCGAGCGATTTTGTAAATGTACAACCAGCAAGTTTGGTCAGAGTACGTGATATTCGTTTGCATCAAAGGAGAGGAATTCAAATGAAGGAAAGCCGAGAATGAAAGTGAAAAGCGTATGGAAATGGGAGGGATCTGATCTGAGCTTTGAGTTTTATCGTAAACTTTGTAGCATTTATGCTGAGTGCTTTAGCTTTTATTCTCTCTTCGATTCCGTTTGTAAGCCAGGGTTGGTTGTAATGCGCTCGCGTCGCGAGAATTCCATAGTTGCATAAAGCCGTTGCCCAGACCCAGGCCTATTATAGGCGCTATAGGATTCAAGTAAAAATGTTCTATATAGACTAAAATATAGCTAGGTTCTGGAAAGGAAATTGTTAGCTTTGAATTGTGTAACCCTGTGAAGGCATTTTGAACCGTGTTGGGAATGGTTATTTCCATTTCATTTCAATTCTAAGGGATTGTAGAGAACTGGAGAGGATTACTATTTCACCCCAAGAAGACTAGATGCATCGTTTTACCTCAGATACATTGCGTGATACCTTTATTTCTCTACCTAACCATTGTACACACTGTAGACACAAATGACGCCGCTGTCCTTAACTTTCTTCAGCTTTCTGCTTGTACACAATCTACTGTAAACATTTTTGTGTGACGACTACCAACTACGTAGCTCAGGTAGATTTGTATTTGTCTTCTGAACGTTTGTGCATTTATGGCTTAGTACTTTCACCATCCATCCTTTCGGAAATTTTGCTCGAATTACTTCCGATGAAGGAAAGATGATAAATATCTACAGAAATTCTAATGAACATTACCTGCTTAACACTTTCTAGTTTACGATGCAAATTTGGAAAATCGTTTTGCTTGAGAATTGTTTCGGTTGAATTACGTATTACATGTTAATAATAATATGTGTATACCATACTAATGTGAATCTCGTTTGGAAACCTTATGTTCTCATAATTTTATTATTGAAGTATTTTCCATCTACAATTGGGTGGTAGATGATACACAAAAAATGATTTTTCCAACTTCAAGTTGAATTATTGTACGAAAGAAAGTATTGTGTAATGCTGAAGCAGGAATATAATCGTGTGTATGTACTATGCACATGGAATATTTTATTCAATAGCTAATAAGAAATCACCAAATGGCCTATAACCTACATACATTGTGTTGTATTTGGCATATGGAGCAGTGGTCGTAGTGGTACCTCTTATGCTTTAGTAGACAACGCTGGAAGCGAACATGCATGTATAACCCGAGAGAGAAAAATCGATACAAGTGAACGAACCAAGAGTAGGTGAAAGACTAGTTGAAGAGCAAAGTTAGAGTTTACCAGGTCGAGAGTAAATATTGAAGATATACATTCACATGCTTTGGTTTAAAGAAAGAGAGGGCTAGGCTAGCCATAGCCACTAGTTGTAGAATTTGGTAGCCTTCTTCTTCACTTCTCACGAGACTCACACTCCTGTCGTACATACAATCTTTCTTCACTGTCTCGCACGACGCAATGCAATGTAAAGGCTGCTGAGAAGTTCAGTACTAATAGTACAAGCGTGCCTACATATTTTCCCCCTTGTCCTCTCGCTTTCAGTTGCGGTGTTTACTAGGAGAGAGGAAGAGCAAGTAGTGAAGCATCCGCCAGAGAGTCAAGAGTGAGTATTTAGCACAAGCGAAAATTATGTGCAGAGGGGCACGTGCCATTCAAAGTGATTTGCGAATGGATAATATCGTCTAGTAATCAAACGCTGCGTTATTTTTTTGTTTTTTTCTGGTGAAAGTGTGTTGAGGTTAAAAAGAGATTTTTTTTTGCATCTTGTATTTCCACCCACTGTTGTTGTTTATTAGAATTTTCTTTCTGCTAGACCTAAATGTTGTTGTGACCCTGCTATTTGAGTTGTGGACAGGGTTGGGTTCGGATTTCTGTTTGTGCTTAATATCACATTAGTGTCAGTTTTCTGGTTCACCGCTGCATTTTGTTAATGATATCCTGATGTCAGTCAGGGATTGGGGTCAAAAGGTAATATCTTATTGTATTAAGCTAGTATTTTTGTAGTTTCCCATAAGGGTTATATTATTTTTATTAAAAGATTCTTGGGGCCTTGAGTCATTGGAAAATAATTTACTAGTATGTCGTAGTTAGTTGGACTAATGGAATATGTGTATCGTAATAATAACAACGTTTAACTGTTGTTTAACTGAAACGCTTTATTTTGAAAAAGCAATCGGTTATATAATAGATTAAAACATACCTGCTAACAAAATTGTTAAACAGGGTCTATATGAGAATTACTTAAATGCTGTGTATGCATGCATATACGTTAGTCAGGCCGTTTTTATTGATTTGCACCAAGTTGGAGAGAAAAATATTTTATCAAAGCTCCAGTTATTGCTTTTGTAGGATATATTCCATTTAAATATTAGATGAATCATAACAATTGATAAATGCATACGTGAAATATTGATAAGAATCCCTAGTGAAGTGCAACGAAGCGAAAGTCCATGTAGTTTGAATATTTAATTAGGATTTCTGGTTTTCACCAACACATGCAGACATTATTGATAGCAGCCTTGCGGTCAAAAAATGTTTACATAATGGGAAGTTCATGTACGTAAAGAATGGTATTGTACAAATATTATGCACTTATTGATAAATTCCAGCTTAACGCATTAAATGCTAGACCTTGGAGGTTGCTGAAGCACATCTAGTTGCATGTCAATCAATCACTTGCACTGCACTGAGGCACGGTGTGATTGAAACGTGAACGACATACAAAATACATAGTTACTAACCCACCACAAGTATGTACAAACAAATGCTTGTATTTGTTTAATAAGCAGTGTATTATGCTCTAAGCAGGACTTATAATTATTTAATTAAAAGCCCTGCTCAAAGAATAAAAGTCAGTAGCTTCACTTTCTCCAAAACTAGAAACAGGAAACTTGTACTGAACTTTGTAAGTATGATGGGCTTAATGGTCCTTGAAATCTCTTATGCATCTATACTAAAAGTTCATTCAAACCAGTACCAAAGTAATTGGTAGTACCGTGTACAAAGTAATTAAGTAATTATATTGGTTTCGTAAGTGGTAAGACAAAATTGTACAGTGCATTGATATCATACGTCATCGATTTAATGCAATACGAGATAAAGATATTACGATCCGTTCGTTCTTCGATGGGAGTAAACTTTCAGCCTATGTTGAATGAAGCCATATTTATTATTGATAAAATATCATAAAACTTCCAGCAATATTCCTTTCTCCTTCTATTTATATTGCAATAGTATATGCATAGTGCATGATGTTACGTTGTGTCGTTGTGACATTCTATATCATTGGGGTAAAGTGATGTTTATTGAGCCTTCCTGTTTTGTCAATATTATTTCAGAGGCTCTGATGAGTAGTTGAGTGTCCTTCAGAGGGTACCAATGATTTCACTAAAACTCGTATCAACACATTTTCTGAAACAGCCCTAAGTATTTGGTAAGTCATTTTATCATCATATTATTTATTATTTAGATGTTTATTGATATTGCATGCATAAACTTATTCATAAGAAAGCTAGTAACTCTATAAGTTTGTGTCTTGTGATTAAGTATCAAATTTATAGCATCTTAAATTGTAATCATCACATTGATAACAGTACTATTACTGCGGGGCTGTGTGAGCAAATTCAAAAAAATGAGTTAATAATTCACCTTCGCCTTTCCCTTTGTTTCTAGTACTAAGGAAGGAAACAGAGTAGCTGCTTGGCCTAGTGGAGACAACCGTAGAAATTAGCAACTTAAGATCTGGTAAAATAAGTCATCCCAGTATTCTGACTGCTTTTTTTATTACCCACTAAATGTAACTCAAACGGAGGACAAGGAAAATGTTCAAGTTTCGAAAGCCATCCATTTGTTCATCCGTATCACCCGAGCCAGACCTCTT
>JAANSM010001720.1:0-17354 GCA_036850725.1 Orchesella villosa
TGCATTGTCTGTGTGGTTTTCTAAACGGGGTCCGACGATGTCGATTACGCATCCGCAAAATTGTCAGATTACTTTCACCCATTATTTAGGTTATTTTCCTATGTTAATCTAAATCAAACATTGCATGAATTATACTGAAATACATAGGTTACATATATGTTAGTTTATATTTTGGTGACTGGGTACACATGAAAACCCTGAAATTTTATGTAATGTTAACAGAATTGCTGAATGGTAATAGTTCTTAAATTGGCAACGTAAAATGTGAAGTCGTGGAATTCTTCCTGGGAGAGGAGAGGATTTTGTATTACATTTTATGTGTAGCGAAGCAAGAATTACACTCTTGTAGAATCATTCGTGGCTCAATCATTAGGGATGATTGATTAAGCTTTTATACTGATGGGAAAACCAAAACATGTGCCATATGGTTGCCAGACAGACGGTATGATACCATCCCAAATCTTTTCATTGGAAGATTCAATATACGGAAATTATACAAGTTGGTAATCTACATTCGGTAATGCAAACGTTACATTAACCATCAATAAGTTATGTGCCTTCAGCCTTGTAATGCAATAGAAACGTGAAACTCTGGAATGGAAGGGTGGAAATAAGGTGGATAGAGGAAGTCGACTACAATACATCAGCGGCTGAGCCACCGATGCATACAATTTTGTGTTCAATTCATTCAATTTCCAAATACAAATACAAGGAATTGTAGTTTGACGATACGTTTTAGGTATTAGGTACTTTTACCCTCTTCGTGCGAATTATCTACTACGTAGTTCCTTTTTGTACCCTCATCCTATTCTTTCTATTATTGTTGATACATTTATATGTCCTTATATACGTCACTCGTTCGTATCATTTTATTGTTCTGCTTTAGTTTATTTCCTGTGTTTCGAAGTATACGCAGCAAACCCTCATTGGTAGGTTCACATGTAACATTTGAATCTAACTCTATATAGTATCTTCCTGATTCTGTAGAGTTTGGCTATTCCATTGTCTCCAATGCCTATTGCTTTGTTAATGGAATCAAACAAAATCCTACATAGTATGTAGAGGGATACAAAACACATATTATTGCTTACCACGTACTCTGACCCCATGGATCTTAGTCAATCCATCTTTCCTTTCCTTTAATCATGTCAATCAGCAAAATTGCAATTTGTTGAATTTCCTTTGGTTGCATGGCGTGGGTTGTATTCAAAACTTTTGAATGTGTACATAAAAGACCCAATATTGTTAGCCGAAATTCCTAACAATTCGCTGTAAATTGTCAATGTATCAGTCATTCGTTAATTAGCTTTTGTTCCAAAGACTTGAAAGGGTGCTCCACAGGTCAATTAGAATTGTAATGGCAGTTGATAATTATACTAACACACGATAAAAAGCACTCACACAAACATATTATACCTTATTATAGGGATAACTTTTGAAAATGTGAACACCCACATATACATACACATTGCCCTAGAGAGGCAAAATGTATTGCGGAGTTTGCATGTCAATGTTTATTAAGGATTGAGCAGTAATGAGTTTTGTTAATGATAATGATGTATAGAAGAGTATATTTATGGGCTGACAAGAATGGAGAATCCAATCAGAAACAAAAAGAGCAAGAAATGTCAATGTTTATTAAGGATTGAGCAGTAATGAGTTTTGTTAATGATAATGATGTATAGAAGAGTATATTTATGGGCTGACAAGAATGGAGAATCCAATCAGAAACAAAAAGAGCAAGCGTAAAATATTTATAATTCCAAACAAGAATATGTTTCACGTATATATTCATATGTACGTAATACGAGGAATGTTAGAATTCGAATGTTTTGTTTCATTTGTTTGTATAAGTATATGAAAATGCCGAAGTTGAGTTCGCGAATTTCACTTGCATTAGGCTGGAGTTCCTGTTCATGAGAACTGACAAGCTAAACAGGAAATATGCTCACAGAAGTGTGTATTTTCCTTTCATGATAGTCCTATGTATTAGTTAAAATGCCACTAAAACATATCTTAAAGTTAAGTTAGTGTTTGCTAATTTATAGTACCAATTCAAGATTAAGAATCATCAAAACTATATAAGATCGTAGTGTCCAAATTGAGTACAAACGAGGCTTCGGTAAATTGAAGAAAACTTAAACTGTAGCCGGTTAAATTACTAATATGTCATATTGTCTTAATTGAAGATTGCAATCCTACGACTTTCCCACAAAATTGTTTGAGTATGATCGTTCGCTTGTCTAAAGGCTGCACCTTTTTTCGAACTCCTATTGAAATTCGGGTCGACAAGAAATCATTGATTAATTGCCCTTTCTCTTTCAATTCGGCAGAGAGTGTGGGGGTGGGGGAGAAGCAAGCGTAAGGAAAGTTATACTTATCTTATATCCGATAGGAAGCTGTAAAATGTCAATTTGTAAATGTCTATGGCGTACACATACACGTATTCAGTTTACTAGCTTTACATGAGACTTTCAACGTGGTTTATTATAACTTGTCGTACTTTGCATGTTTGTGCTTCTCCACAACCAAAACATACACATTAAAAATTTAAAAGAGCTTCCGCTAACTATCAAAATAGGGCAAAATTCTCAATAGCTAAGAGTTGTCAATTACTCTTTACTTTTGTTCTGAAAGTAATCGTTTGACCAACTACCAACTTTTTTTCAATATCGGTTTCTTCTTATGATACTGGATACAAGTCTTTAATGATTAAAATCACAAGTCATTCATGTGAATCCCAGTATTCCCAATTTATCAACAGTAGTTTGTATGATTTGACTTATCGTTAGTTTAGTTGTAGTGGGCAAAAATGCAAGTATCTTTGTGTTTGAAACTTCAGACTTTCAGAGATTATACAATGATACAAATCGGGAGGTCATGTATGATTTATCTAAACCCATACCATACGCAATAGCTAGTTATTACAAACGTTTGTTTGTGGCACATATTACTCGGATCTACGCAACATCACCCGTAGTTTTATATGAGATTTCAGGAACAAGGATTTTGGTTCATATTTCATTCCATCTGTACTAAAGAATAAGTCGAGTCATACGAGTTGTTTCAAAAAATGTACATAACTTCAATTGTGCAAGGATGCGGATGGAGGTAGTGGGGACTATTTGTCCTTTACCATTTATGGGAAACTGTTTGTGGATGCGCAGCATGGGCATAAGAATGGAAGCCACGAAATAAAGGAATAAATCGATGCGTCGCGTGCCGCATGCACTCATACATTTTTTCATACGTAGAAAATATATGAACATTCATAGAACGAGAGTACGTAAAAAAAATACAAGTGCGTTGGGTTGCTGGCTGCATTTCATATATATGTTCTGTTGATGTTGTGTTCTATAACTTTGCTCATTCCCTTCATTTTTTCAATGGTTCCACAGGCGATGCAGAAGGCAAATAATATACATTTTACAGCTTTTATGAGGTAAAAATGTACTACAATGGCAACGGCAACAGGACGTATTTACTTCCTGGCATTTTTCGTTCCCAGTTCCTCTTGTGAAAATTGTGCTTAAGCCAAATAGGGAGCTCGTTTGGTCTTTGCTCAAGTTAACTATATACAATGAGAGTGTGGATGCGGATTATTATTGTTATTATATGATGCCGATGTCGGTACCCCTATATCCAGTAGAGTGAGAGGTCATTTGAATGAAAATGAAAACTATGAAATGAAGGGGAGGTGAACAGAAATACTAATCTTTTTTGTCTGAACGACCTAATTCATTTCAGTCACTTTTTTTCATGTTTGGTTTAATGAGTATTTGGTTGTGAGTTGTAACAATGTAAGTATATATATACCTTCTATACTGAAAAGGCTTTTTCTATGTTGGTAGTGGTGAAGGGGCACTATATCCACACATATGCATATGATGCCATTTGTCTAATCTCAGCTACTGGGGTTTCCTCTTCTAGTAAACCAAACCATTTCTCTTTTATCAACCTCTATCATAAACTTACCCTTTATTGGTGCACTTTTTATTACGATATGGAATGACTGTTACAATTTTCTATGATTATGTGGAACTAAACATTAAATGGATTCACTTACTTTTTCCCTTCGTCTCTGGCGCAGTACTCTAAAAAGACGTAAAGAGTACATATTGCCATTTTGAGGGAACTTAAAGAAAGGATATAAATCTAAATCTTGAATTAGATGGAAACTCATAGTGTTTCCAGCTCACATGGAGTATAGCTATTACTGTAGTCTTGAAGGAACGGTAATAACGGGGCCATAAAGGTCTAAATGAGTTTCGTTAAACGGACAGCAATCTATTATGGCTTTCGTTTATACCCTTAATTCCATTTCATCGGTAGCTAGAGAATATGTTTGTGACAATAAAGGTCATACATACTTTGTGACGTTGAACAACATGAACTTTTAATGCAAACTTTCGTTTAACGTTGGCTTGAAATAGATAAATACGAAATGGCTAATGAAATTCGCAGTTTTTCAATGTTATTTCCTAGGTCCAAGAATCTGCAAGGAGGTATAGTTGCAGTTGGAATAAAAGTTCACTGGGCTAAATTCAGATGATTGGCGTGTTTAAATTTTAGTTTTAGTTTGAGGCATTACAGTTTCGCTTGATACTTTGATACGATCTCGTATGTTTGAAGCGCATTAAATGGACAACAAAATGCAGATGTACTAAATGTACCTTTGAATTATGTCAACTATAATATCTAACGGAACGAAGCTGGTTTTATTCAATCTCGTTCTCATATCTGTATCCTTGTATTAAAAGTGATATGAAGTGGAAAGACAAAAATACTGACTACATTCTCTTTGTTCTGAACCCAGCGCAGCCTGTCAGATAAATTTGACATGCATACATATAATATAACGTACTTCACTGCAACATGCAATATTGCGAAGTGAGCCCGAGCCCGAATACATAATTCATTAGTTCTTTCACAATTTTGTGGCTTTTTGGGGTTTTCCAGTAGCGGATAAACACGCGAAAAGTAGGGCAAATGAGCAGAGAAAGTTAAGCTCAAGACGTAAAATGGCAGTTGTATTTCTGTGCATAATACATGCATCGCATGTGACGAAACTACAGACTCACTCACTTGCAGTCAGATTGGCCATTATGTATTCTACTTGAAACGCTTATCTAATAAGACAGTAGCATTTCAAAGAAGAACAATCAACTTAAAGCATTGAGCTCAGCGGCTTCATCTTATGTACTAAATTATAGTCATTATATCTTGAAATATAGCGGAACAGTATTATTGCATATGAATTTCATACTCATACTCAGTATTATACGGTGGTAATTTAGTTACCCAAATGAATCAATAAACCAACGAGCATAGATTATCATGCTTCACTTAGAAGTTTTATTTTCGTTAAATTTGATGCAAATTTTTCAAAATAAAATATTTTTACGATTGCTCAGTTCCAAATAATTGATATGTACCTACACGACATCAACCATACCCTGCAAACAATAAATTGATCAAATGTGGCATGCGATATTGGTCGGAACTCGGAACTGACATTTAACCCAAAAGATACTTATGAGAAGAAGCTGTAAAACATTCGGAAATTCCAAAGTATTTTGAAACCCATTTTTCTTCCGGCAGGCATAACTGAAATCATGAAACTAATGATCATTCTCATATATTTTTAACCATCTTTTAGGTATTTTTATAGACATAAGTATAGTATTCTCATCATCATTTCCGGAATCTTCTGCATGTCTGAATGCTGCCTATTACTATAGAAAGAACATTTAGCTAGTATAGGTGCCATTTCCACATTCGTTGATCTTTCGAAGCCTCGAGTTCACTTGCATCTTTTACTGCCTTGGGACTAGCAAGCCAGAAAAATTGCTCGATAAGATACTCACAGAACATGCATTGCATGCATGAAAAGAAGGAAGTATGAAGATTGCATTTGGTGTTTTCGCTTGATATTTTAGTCTTCTAGTTGTCTTCTTATGAGCATCATCCATTTCTAGCATGCCATCAGATATATAGCCAGTGAACTGCTGGAGAAAGCGTTTCCACCCCTGTAGTACTTTCCCAAATGAACTCTTCGATCGACGATACTTTCCTTCCTGCCTTGTACATATAGCTTCAAGCTTTATGAACAGTATTTGTTTGGGGAATACGAGGTACATAGCTTAGTAGTATATGTGCTATTGTTGATGATGATGTAACTTTGGTACTCTTCCTGGTTTGGTGGGTAGTGTACTGTGAGTTAGGTACATACAGTGACAGAAGATTTTGATACATGTCATGTTCAGCATCGAAAACGAACTTACACTCTGGTAGAACTTATAGAAGATACGAAATCGTAAACTTTCTTTCCCAGAAAAATATCGTTTAGGACCAATACATTGCGGCTAGAATTGAAATGCCAAATATAGTAAAGTGTAATGCAAAGGCCAATAGAGTGTGGGTATCCGATTATACTCATTCTGTTATTCTAGACAAGAGAGTTTGAAGGGATTCTACGTGATCAACACGCGTGGATACACAGCAAAAGAAACCAGTGTTTTAATACAATTCAGGATGATGAAAAGTATCTTGTCCTGCAGGAACCTTTCCTCAATTCCGTATAAAATGACTCACTCCCGATTCTGTCTGTCTTATCTTCTGAAAATTGCATTGGGTTCAAAGTCTGCTACTTACGTTCAAGCTTTTTTCTTTGTCAATCCTTTTTTTGGTGGGGTAAAAGACCGCAACACTCGTAACAAACAAGATCGTAAGAAAGAAAACAAGATGTACTTATGCGGCACATGGTGTTCTGTCTTGGCGTGCGAGGAGGACAAACCGATCCTTTGAGACAAATGAGAAATTCATCCCAATGGTATACCGCTCCTTGCACAGAAAACTTTTTCCTTCAGTTTCAGTATTTTGTTATGTGTGTTGTACAATACACCTTTCTTTCCCGTTGCGAGCATAAGTGCAAGAAACTTGCAAAAACGTAAGATGCTTCCAAACTTTTTCGTTTTACTACTGGGGTTAGAAAAAAAACTTGGTTTATCAACTGCACGGAGGTGGAAAAACTGGCGTGTGCTGAGAATTGAGTAACAACCAAAGTGCTTTAAGAAGCTAAACAACAAGCAAAGCCAGAGTGCGTAAATCTTATTGTGATAAAAAATAAGTGAAGGAGTATTCTCCTGAAGCTAAGCGAAGATTAGTTTTTTTAGAAAAAAATATGAAAGCTGCAAGCATTTCATGAAGCATTGAGAATCTTGTCACTGACTTAACTCTTGATAAAAATATATCACTGGGATAAATGAACTAGTTTATATAGTATCTACGATCTACAAAAGTTTATACATGAAAAGGAACTCCCGTCTCACTTATTACATTCAAAATAGTACAAACAACTTTCTACATTCCAAATAGTTCCGGTTATGCATGAAGTACCCTCACATGAGGTACTTATTTGATGGAAGAGTGGGCAAAATAGAGTCCCTGAAGCAATGAGTTGAACTAATATTTTGCATATATGATAATATTCAACATTATGTAGTTATCCTTCCGTTGATAGAACCATTATCATCTAAAAACAGTTTTATCCACCATTCAGTTTATGCAATGGTAGTTTGTAGAGCTGTGTAGGTTGAATACATAGGTGAAAATCTAAGGCTTACACCACACTTTCAGAGAATGAAAAAAGATGCTGCTCTTGAGCCGAAACAGAAGTAAAACTAGTAGAAGCGTTTATATTCATGTTGGAAGTGGCACTAAAAGCTTCCATATTCCCAGGATTTAAGGATGCATAAACTGCTCACTCGTCTTATACGTATTGTTGGTAGATCAGAGTGTAACGCAACTTTTACATTTATGAAAGAAAATAGAATACACAACGTACATCTATTATATGCTTTGAATAGTAGCCTGAACCCCGAACAGAACAGAGGCACTTGGCACTTGCTACGGGAATGGATCCCGTTAGAAATCGATCTGCTTTTAGGGAGAAAGCAAGGCAAATGTAACATGTGTACATGCACTAGATCAAATGAAAGCAAAAAAGGCGGATGGATATATACGTAACGTACAAATGCTCATGCATGGGAGAAGTAATGGAACTGGAAGTAGCAAAACTTGAACCAAGCATCAGTATTTTGGCCTGAGCGTAATACTAATGGAATACAGTAAGTGAGGCGAGGGTGGAGAAGATGCCTATATAGAAGTAAAAAGTATAAAAATGCCATACCTGATTCACTCACTTGCAAGAATTTTCCACTTCTAGAAAGCGTAAGCCGCTTCAATCTTTCCTGATGTTGCCTACTGAAAATGGTACCTAGAGCATAAATGTGAGAGGAGCAGGAGTGAGGATGGATATATTTTTTTCACTTCCCACTATGACGATGCGTCAATATGCACGTATTACTGGTGCCAAGCGAAGTTGGAAGTGCGTATACGTTCTTGTCGAGACCGAAACACTAAAGTTATGTATGAGACGTAATGAACATAAGACTACAAAGGCAGCCACCTTGTTATACCAAGAATAGCTTCAATCGTTTACAGCTTCAACAACAATTTCTTTTTCTCATAGATATGCTACCCTATTTATAGGACGATAAGCGTTTCAGTCATAGTCATGCACATATATATATGGATATATGCTTTCTGAGTCGTTCCCCCAAATGTTGACAGCTTCCTTTATGTTTCTGTTTTTCTTACTTGGCACTTTTTTTCTTTCTCGTCTCTATTCCACGGTGTAGGTGAAGTATAAAAGATATGTGGCGACAATTCACAATATTCCATTTGGCTGCTGTCGTAGTCTCGTAGGTAAAAGTGTTTACGGTAAATAAAACGGCATTTTGGCTCGTGAATTTGGAAAGCTATTGTCAATTTAGATATACTGAGAATCTACGCATTATGCACAACTAGAAGTACCCATACGCATAAAATAATATAACTCACTTAGCTATAGGTTCAAAATCAATTCACTAAAACGTGTAAAATGTTTTCCTAGCATAAATTTTACTATAGCAGTTTGGACATTGCTTTGTTATCAATGATTAAAATTGCAAAATATGATTAGGTTAACTTATATGTTCAATCTTTCCTCACTTTGAGCTCTTTCCTAAGGGGTTTACGCTAGACCCAGACGAAGTGAAGGACATTACACTGACAATGATACGCAAGGCATAAGAACGGAAATTGTAAGTTTATGTTTAACGACATGAACGAAGACGTCCGTTTAGATGGCCTTTCATGCGTAATCATGGCTCAGTTTTCATTATTTCAAACTTCAATCTAACAACGAGACTAAGAAAATTTTCTGTATGCACAGAGTGAATATTTAAGTGCAATTCTCTAGAGAAATGAAAAGCATTGCATAATTACTTACTTAGTCATCTCAACTCAATCTCTGCTCGTTAGCACTATGGAAAATTTTATCTCACGAAGAAAGTACTTTTCACTTTAAATTATACCTCTTCAACAAACTTTGGAGTATTATTCTAAAATTAATACTGCGTGTATTACTGTAACTGCTTGGGCTTACTTCAAGGTAAGTTTTCTCTCATTCCAAATGCATTGAAAACGACCTTGGAGAGGTAGAAAATGCATAATGATACTTCATTAGTAGTGCGATTAAACTGCGTGCAGGTTAGTTCACGCTAGTTTTCATATAGTAGCTATTAGTTTGCAGAATCTACTTCAAGTTTTCAAAGGATTTCAGTGTCGACAAAAAGCTTTCACATTTCTCCGACATCTTTGAACATGTGAAGTATGCAATATGTGGTTTATGAAATGTACCATCTTGCCACCTTTCGAAAGCAACGTCTTCTAGCTGGCTAAATACACATTGTCTCTGTGCTATGGTATTTGCTACCTGCTGTGAAAAGTCGATAGAGAAATCCCACAAAAGAGAAGATGAAAGGGAAGGAAGGAAGAGGGAATAGAAAGAAGGGAGGCAAATGAAGGGAAATAAACAGACGTTAGTTTTATTTTATGTCCTCTGCATCTCTTTTCTTCAACTTCTTCCCTAATATCTGTTTGATGTTCTACGTTTCTTGCGACATTATTCGTATACATGAATGTTTTAAGATATAAATGCAATATGAATGGATATACGAACATTAACTCATGGAAGTATGATTATTATACTTTCACCACATGAGCATACATGTATTTACAGACAGGGTAATACCCTTTACAAAAGATATTTCTCATTTTAGCTTCTGTTTGCAGTACATTTATGAATTTAAAATGTTTTTACTTTTAATTTCGGCTGAGTAATGAACGTGTAAAATATGAATAATTTGTAGAAACCAGGTTTTGTTTTACTTATTTGGACCGGAAAGCGTTTCATGCAACAGAAAGTTCAAATTGTTTAAAATTTTATGTACAAAATGAAATTGTGCTTAAGATGATCCCATGTGCATACCAACTTCTAAAGATTTTGCTGATAAATGCTTCCAACTTTTGTGTAAGTAAATTATTAAAACTTGCTACTATAAATCATGAGACAGTTTTTGTTGACATTCATACACTAATATGTTGTATAGAGTTTGTAGTTGGAATGATGGTAAAATTGTTCGATTAGTAGTTTAGTTGTATAATGCTTACATAACGAAAAATCGTACTTGGAAACTGAATAGTGAGAATGTATGTACATAGAAGCTCATTTATATCCTCATCCTCGGTTATATAGATAAGGCTGGTTCAACGTCCTGCAGTCATGCAGAAGAAGCTACTTATTTCCAAGGAACTTTTGACGGCAGAAATGTACATAAGCTGAAAAGAAACTTTGTTCTTGTGTCACTACTCTGAAGGGAAGAAGATTTTATATGTTGTTAGTGAATGAAAGTTGCGAGTAACGCATTATGACTTTCATTCCCTTCCCTAAGTTTGGTAAATGTTACGCACAAGGTATTAAAACTAACGCCCTTATTGACATCCCAACTTTTCTATGATCATAACGAGCTGAAAGCCAAGGCCAAGAAGGGTATCACTAGTGACACTTTAGAAGTGTGAAAAGTACCAACTTTGACATCGAACAAATGTATTGATGAAGAAGGGTCCAAATCATGATGATAATGCCATGTTTCACTGTCTAAAAGTCAAGTCAAATGGGGGTGTGGTAATGGTATAAAAAGAAAGATGTAATGGATCGTATGAAATAGGTTGCGCTATCTACTTTTACTATATGGAATAGTTATAAGTATCAAACATCATTCTATGATTATTCTGTCTAATGAATTCTTTCTTTTCTCCTTTTCTCTTTTTCTGCGAATCTCTGCTGATGCTCTGGAACAAACAGGAATGAAATGTAAGTCCTTTAAGTACTATTTATCTTCTGAATTTAAGATCCTTTTAGTGTATTTGCTTTGCTTACTACTAATTTACTCACTTTCATTTTATAAAATTCTCAGCCCTTTTCTTTGTAAGCTTGTTCTCTCCATCGTAGCGATATTCACCTTCCCATGAAAATTATATTTTCTATAAACGTATATGCCCGCTGCTATAGCCTTTGTATGACCCATCTAATGATTATAGTATACGAACATGTTTTATTTGTAGTTCTAGTAGAAATTTTCAACGTGTTTCAACTAAAGATAATTATTATATATAGTACTAGATTGGAAACCGCAAGTTTACCTGCTCGTACGTTACATTATTGTCTCACACGTACATATGGTCGAAGATGTCTATTTGATGCGAGACTCTATAAAAGTTGTTACAGTAAGAGTTTTAAAAACAAAGAAAAAATATTTGTAAGCTTATTTTGTCCATCAGTACAAAACTGGCTCGGAGGAGCTTATACACCTTGGGGACGACGACCATGTACTTTGTCAACTATTGTTTGTCCACTTCCTCATTGTGGAAGAAGCCGATGCAGGTCTAAATTCTTAGATTAGAAAGTAAACAGCTTTGTTTTAATTATACCTTTGAGTCACGTAAAACTTTCACTAGAAACCATACAAGATTTCTTTTCCATGTAGAAAAACCGGTCAACCTACCTTCCAAAAGAAGAAAGAATCAGATTATATGTGTTTCAAACACAACATTAGTTGTTCGAGCCAAAGTCAACAAAATTACATACGATATATATAAGTATAAAGACATCATAAACACATACCAACCGTGCTCAGTTAACAAGAGCCACAACAATAGTAATTTTTCTATAAAAGCTTCTGTAAGAAGGAAAGCATTCAATGATATGTATATCAAGATATGTGTGGTGTAATGGAATTGTTAGTGCATAGCGTAGCGTTCCCATTTTTTTGGAAAAACACATTATACTCCCACAAAATAATGATAGCTGAAAAAGAACGATTATGAGACCGTGGTAGTATGGAGTATCTACACTCAAGACACACAAACACGTCACGGCTTACTGCTCCTTCTTTGGTACAGACAAATAACAGTCAATAAACGACGCTTTTTCCATGTTTTTGTTCAGCAAACTTGATTGCTTTTTCCTCATCGCATCGCACAACATTTTTGTCGACTGCTTCCCATTCTTTTAGAGGTATATATAGCTTTTGGATGCGGTACACTAACACTACTACTAGTGACTAGATTGTTCGTTTTTTTCTAAAAAAATGTGCACCTCCGTGGTGCTTACTTTCTTTCATTCCATCGTCCATACTTGTTGTGCAATATTAGTACGACATCGCCACGTGAAGCCTCGCCTTCTTTCCATGTATCTAACTTACATTTATAGCCCACTGTACGACGTGCGTGTTAGTTACGTTATTGATCTCTGGGTATATGTAAGCTCATTGTATACACTAAAAATCGGTTGCCACTTCGTGGTTCATGAATTTTTACACAAGCTAGAGCGACATTGTTTATTGAGCCGCCGCGGTTCCTTTGTTGATTTTATTTGAATGATGAGAGTAACAAAAAATGCTGGAAGGTTTACATAATAAAAATTCTTGTTTCGAATAAAAATGAAAGTTGAAATCGATGGCGTGTAGCCAGACAGGTGAAACCTGGATAGATAGATGAAGACTGTTTGATGCTACCTGTATCTGTATGTGCACATGCATATAGTGTGTGTAATAATGATAATGTATTTTTATTGACATCCATGCTACTGCTTGTTGCTTTCTCTCGATTGATAACTTAATGTAATGCAATAACGTTTATGCTATCTATTTATCTTGTATTCAAGATGAAGTTGGAAATAGGAAGAATTTAAGTTCACTATCCTTAAAGAATGATGTTTGTTTTATATTTGTATTTTGTAAGCGTTAAAAAATTTATTAACTGAATTATTATTGTTTGTGATTTTCAGATACGGATAACCAAAGAGTCATTATCTATGTGAAGGATGTCAATGATGAAAATCCTTAGTAAGTTCCACTGTAAAATGTTATACTCATACAAAACTAGTTTATGTGACAAGTGACCAGAAATTTATAAGAAATTCTTGTATTCTCTTGTTTCCAGTTTCATTAATCGACCACTACCCATGCAAGCTGTGGTTCAACTCAATGCTCCACCAAACACCCCAGTTTTTACTCTACAGGCCCGAGATCCTGATACGGATCACAGTATCCACTACTTCATCGTTAAGAGATCGAAGTGAGTTTAACCGAATTGAAATTAACTTTCACTTTCATGTATTAACTTCCCACTAACCTCGTTATAAGCAAGCGACTCCTACTTGCAATTATTTTGTCAGATTCTATATCCTCCAATTTTGTTTATGGCAGTAATTTGATTACATGCCTATTGTAATAACTTCTCTCATACCAATTTCATCTATTATGAGCAAAGTACTACAAACTCATGAGCACGTACTACGAGCCTATCATGACATGAAGAACCTTTTTGAGAACACGCAGGATTATATCTTTCATCACCAACTAAATGAACTCTCAACTCTTCTCTGAGAATAGTGAATCTGAAACGCAATGCGTGTTGCATTTTAATTCAAGTAGATAACTTAATTTACATAGAGAAACCCTTGAACTCATAACATTTCATAAGGAAACTTGTGGGCAATGTAATCACATATGGTAAAAAAGTAAATCGAGACTATGCCTGCCTGCCTACCCAACACTCTAAACGGTAGCTCCAGCTCCAGCTTTAAGTGAAAACGGAAGTAGCTAACAAGAAGAAAGATCTTCGTGGTTCGTATATAGTTATATATATTAATGAAAATGTGTGGACATGCAATCTCACGTTGACTTCGTTAGAAGCGAAGGTCCTCTTTTCCTATCAAACATGGAGTAATCGTTATCTGTGTGGAATATGAATGAGTAACATCTTGGCAGGTTCCAAATGTAACGCATGCACGATGTACTATATATGTACTGACATGCAAAATATTATGTGGTGTAGCACTAAGAACGATTAATATTCTCACTCACTTCTATTCATGTTCATTACTTGGTTGAAGCTACAAAATTGTGAACATGAATACGTAGGAAGTTGAGTTTACCTTGCTTTGGAAAGTTTTGGTATTTGCCAACTACAAGAAGATAGGATGTTTCTATCTTCCTAGAAAGATATTCTATCACGGTAGCTATCACATTTTCTGCTCCATTAAGTTGCTGAAATGTTGCTTCCAAGACTTGGAAGTTAGTGCAAGAAATTTAGTGAGCGCAATTCCGTGGTTGTAGTACTTACGTAGAGTAGATGTATGGTCTCATTACCCCTTATCAGGAACTCACCCTAATCAAAATTACCATGCGGAAACCCACGTCGGTTGCTACTGCTCGTTGATGTAAATCATTAGAAAGGATGTACTTAGTTTTTATGTAAAAACAGATTCTTGTTACAAATTTAGAACTTTGGATCATATTGTTCTTGTGCTTACGTCAGTATATAGCTCTCGTTAGAAGAAGAGTTTGTAAGATGCTTCAAATTTATTTGATTACTTATTAGGTCAGCATATGAAACGTCGTAAATACCACACGTGAAAGTCTGTATTATAATTTTTGTAAAACTGATAGAAAAAATGAAATTTCTCGTCAGGGAAGTTTTTCTTTTGAAAATTATGGCGACTAATAACTTTAGTACGTAATATGGAAGAAATCATCTTATTTCATTGATAATGCAAAACCAGAAAGAGTAGAATTGGTATGGGATCTGTATTAGATTTTTTTGTAAAACTGATAGAAAAAATGAAATTTCTCGGCAGGGAAGTTTTTCTTTTGAAAATTATGGCGACTAATAACTTTAGTACGTAATATGGAAGAAATCATCTTATTTCATTGATAATGCAAAACCAGAAAGAGTAGAATTGGTATTAGAGGTAGAGTTTCTTAGACGTGGGTAAATGAAAATTCAATCATCAGTTGAAAAATTTGAGATTGTAAAACAATGTTGTAAAACAACAACTTGATGAACTTTGCTGCGAACCTAGAGATGTATGGCGTCCTAAATATATGCTTTCACTCTAAGTTTCAACTAATTCGATCCTTTCTACGATTCCACATGCCCTTTTATAATGCTATGTAAATGATTAAAAGTGTTACATCTTTTCAATAATTCTATTTACAGCCGGTGGTAGATTTGAAGTGGATGAGAGATCAGGCGTAGTACGAACTCGTGGAACGGACCCATTTCAACTTGACATGGAGTACGTATTGTACGTGAAAGCTGAGGATCAAAATGGCCGTCTAGATGATCGAAGATTTCAGTCCACCCCTGAAGAAAGGCTATCTATCGTGGGTGGGAAACGACCACCGCAATTTTATATGCCAAAATACGAAGCGGAAATTCCAGAAAATAGNGACCACCGCAATTTTATATGCCAAAATACGAAGCGGAAATTCCAGAAAATAGGAAAAAAGATTCGGAGTAAGTATACTGCAGAACTTGGGGACAATAATTAAGAGTCTTGAATAATTAAGATAATTGAACTGGCTCAAACGCAAACGTAGATCAATACTCATTCGTATAAAGTCTTTAATTGTAATCTGTACTCTTTATCTACGTGAAATGTTCATGACACATGTTTATGCTAAATCTAAGAAATGCTTGAAAGAAATTTCATTGCTATTGGATGTGTCGTAGTAGTGTTCATGCAGTGTTCTCCAAAATAAGCATGCATATATATATTTTTATGACTATGCATTCTTTTACTGAGTTCAATGATAAAAAGCAATTAATTGAACGTGGTTTTTAATCGAGCAATTACTTTTTCTTAATTCCAGTATTATCTCCGTTAAAGCCAAGTCATTTTGCTGACCGCGAGATCCGTTACACACTGAAAGCACAGGGACATCAAGGAGCTGGCACATTTAACATTGGACCAAGTACAGGAATAGTGAAGCTTGCCAAAGAATTGGATTTCGAAGATTTGAGACAGCCTCATGTGTATCAACTGATTGTAACAGCAACTGAAGACTCTGGAGGGTTCTCAACTACAGTGGAGGTATAGATTTAACATGATCATATAACAACTTTTGGCTTCAATTATTAGCTACTATGTTGATAAATGAGTGAAATCTTGACAAATCGTTTCTTTTTTCTTTCTAGCTAACGATCCGAGTAACTGACGTCAACGACAATGCGGTAAGGTTCACTATATGTTTGATACTGTTAAAATAGTATAAGAGTTAACTTAAAGTCATAAAATAAAGTCCTGGTTGAGGGTGTCCTGGCATGGGTATGAATGTGTACGCTCCTTGCCTTTTAATTAACTTTAATATTACTTTTTGTTGAACCTTAGCCAAAATTCGAGTTGCCGGATTATCAAGCTCATAATGTCGAGGAAGATTTACCAGTGGAAACCTCAATTCTCAAAGTGAAAGCATCGGACGCAGATTCGGGGTCTAATGCTGAAATAGAGTACTTGGTATCGGATGAACATTTCAGTATAGACACAAATGGGGTGATTAGGAATGCCAAGCAATTAGACGCTGACAACAATAATGCTTACTATGAATTTGTGGTGACTGCTCGTGATAAAGGTTTGTTAATTCTTGTTTAATTAGTGAAATACTGTAGTTTCAGGTTTAGAGTACATGTACAAGTGTTTTTTTAGCAAAGACTTTGTATTTACTATCATAACATCTGAAATTTTATTGTCATCCAATTTTACTAAAGTCTTTAATTTGCGTTGCAGGTGACCCCGTCCAAACCGGAACAGCTACTGTACGAATTTATACCAAAAACAAGAATGACGAAGAGCCAAAATTTTCTCAGCAAGTATATACTCCGAATGTGGATGAAAATGCGGGCCCAGAAACTTTAGTGACTACTGTCGTGGCGTCCGATAAAGATGGGGATAATGTCAGGTATGTACATATATCTGTGCAATGTGCACGGATTCTAAACCAATGATGGCATTGTGTTGGTATAAAGTAATAGTTAATTACCCAGAAACTAATTAATCGTTATCCTTGGCATTTTAGATTCGGTTTTGTCGGCGGAGGCACAAAATCTGGCCAGTTTGTCAT
>JAANSM010001721.1:0-17353 GCA_036850725.1 Orchesella villosa
CAAAAGTGGGGGAAAGCATTTTGGTTAGGAAAATAGTTTTAGCGTATGGATTTACTATTACAAAAACTTAACTTGTTGTTGCATGCTTTCCACTCTTCCTCCTTTTACCATACCACTTCGCACATGCACGAAGCATATGGAGTCTACGGAACAAAACAAGCTTTCCCCACTACAACTACAACGCTTCAGGATTCAGGATCAAAACAGTTTTCCTTTTTCGCTTTTTTTGCATTGTAAATGCAACACTACTTTTCTGCTATCTATATACATTACACATCAGCAGTTTCAACCTTGTGTATGTGTTTATATAAAAAAAGCTTGTTTTGGTTGTTTAAAAAACGAATGAACTTTGCCTTTGTTGGTGGTGTTACTGTTGCCGCTGTTGAAACGTCTGTTCCCTGTCTGTTTTCATCCGATACGCACAGATATAAATGCTTGGGAAAAGGTACATACATACGGTCTCATCCTCTCTTTTATAGGGCTTGGTATTATATATTTTATTTGAGATTCCTAAAGCATTATGCATATAAAATACCTGGTCTCTCTCTCGGCTTTGATACTCCTTTTCCTAATACTCTTCTGGCTAGTGCCACTCTTATTTTCTTCGCTTTCCAGTCAAGATATCCGCGCATTTTATATATAGTGCATAAACACATGTATGTTTATATACATTCATACTTATATATGCATTCTGTATTCATTCATTCATTCAAACCAACAGGCTGTGTGTGAGTGAGAGAGAGAGAGAGTCATGGTAAGAGTAAGAGCATCAGCAGCAGTGGAGTGCTAGTAGCTCTGTTGTTACTATCAGTCCCTCACTTTTACTACGACTCACTCACTCACTCTTGTTCACTCGCTCATTCTTCATTCATTCATTCATCTTTCAACTCACTGAACAAAACCAAGCAAAACGAGAGAAAAGAGCGAGCGAGAGAGAGAGAGAGGAGAGGAGAGAGGAGACCACGAAGACTCCACACTCTCTTCTCTGGAGAAGGAGAAGAAGACCCTTTTTGGGTTGATGTTGATGCTCTGTGATGTGAAGTGATGATACGTGTACTTGTCTTGTGTTTGTCTCTCAAGAAAATTCCACATGGGCCAAAGGATAATTTCCGTCTTATCTACACATGTTTTTTGGAGGTAAAAGGAGTTGCAATGCCGAACAAGTTGGTATACACACGGCTAAAGCTAAAAGTGGAGGAGGGGGTTGCTTTTTGTCGTAACATATTAATCATCGGGGTGATATGAGACAGGTAGTAATCATCACACAACAACACCGCAATTTGACTCTCCACTTTGGCAGTCGACGATCTGTGTGAGGAGGATGATGATGATGATGACGATAATGATTGTATAACCTGCTTTGCATGCCAACTATGTATATATATGAATGTATCATCAACAAAGAAGAAAATGAGCAACGGATAGGCTCCTTGATGGGTTGTACTTGTTGTTGCTGGTCAAGTAAGAAAAGGGGTGAAGATTTATGAGAGATGTTGATTAACAATTTAGGATTCATTCCAAAAAATTCCAAGATGGATTCGACCAAGAAAAAGATATGAAGATTATGATGAAATGACCACTGTATGTATGTGTGATTACGTTTATATACATTTATTTTATACATGAACATGTTTTCTATAGGGGATGAACTATGATGGTAATAATTCCTTATGGTTATCTGTGGTCCGTGATCTCCTCCTTCAAACTCAAAGACTTTTTGGTCATCAAAACCCAAAAATTCATATGAATTTCATGATTCACTCAAATAAATTTTAACGGAATGGATGGAGGATGATGAGCGACAATGACCATGTAAAAAATAGTCTTAATGAATTTAAAAAGGAATATACATACACATTTACTTATTTATTTATTGATAATTCCAAAGAAGAAATGGATGCACACGCACGGAGCAAGTGCAGCTGTACAAAAAAGACATGCTGCTTACTCTCTTGTCTACTTCTACACCTGTTCTTCTTTCATCTATTTTTCTCCCCGTCAACCATGTATTTTCTTCCATATTACTATTACACACTACAAAAACCACTACTAAAAAGTCATCATATCATCACAATTTTCATCTCATCTCATTTCAATCAAGCCATGCCTAGCCCAATAGCCAAAAACCCGTCGATATATTACACCAAGTGATTACAAAGATGGACAGGTGAGATACAGAATAGAGAAACTAGGGATAGGAGGATATAATAATAATAATATAATATTCAGTCTTCTTCTTCAGCAACAAAAGCTTAAACTCATCCAATGTATTCAACTAAAATCTAGACTTTTCTAATTTTTATATCTCACCATTGGGATTGCGAGCAGGCAGCCCCTTTCTAATAACTCAAAGACAGAGAGAAACACACACACTTCTTCACGAAATATATATACTACTTTTTGATGCTTGTTTTGTAGCAATCCTTATTGCCAATGCAATTCATGAACAAGTCAGAAGTATTGCTCTTAAATAATAATTTTTTAGACGCAGTATTTTTCTCTCACTGACTGTCTATGTGTGTGTGTTTGTAAGTATTAAACCGCTTGTGTCGTTACGTTACCCATCCTTGTGATAGGATGATGCACGTACTTGAGTTTGAATAAGCAGAGCAAAAGCAAAAGAGATATACTTCAGTTGAGCTCAGTTCATTGTTCATCGTGTCGTGCGGCAGTAAGTCAGTCAAAAGATGACAGATAGACATGCATGGATACGAACCAGTCATAATTTTTATGATTAGTCTCTTTCGTTTGATTCAACTGAGTGGTGGGTATAGATAGAGAGGGAGAGAGATATATAGTGTGTACTTCACGTGTTCTCAACTCCACATATATTATTATATACGTGCGTCTTCTTATTAGCAACTCGCTGGGAGTGATGTGAATTGGGCGAATAATATGAAATGGTATAAATTTTGAAGGGAATGTGCAAATGGAATGTGTTTGTTAGGTTGCTTGATCGTGCCTCGCTATCAAATTGATTACTAGATGAAATACATATTAGATATATATTATATATGTGTGTGTGTCTATGTCTATGATTTTATGTCTTAAAAATTTTCCTTCATCGACATCTGCGGCAGCTGCTAAATTGAGCTGATGAAGGGTTTAAGTAAAACCATTAAAATACAAGGTACAATTTAAATTGTTGTGTAAGTACAAGAAAACGTGCAAAAATTTCTGTATCAATATCAGTTAATAACGGAAGGCTCAATTATGGTATTAATGAACTCCCAATAATAATGTAATACATAGCCCTTCCAACTACATTTACATTACAACTTGTACTCGTTGAACTGAACTTCATTCAGGAAAGCATGTCTCAATATAGCTTCAGCAAGAAATGCTCACTGCTATATAGCATTAGCATTATATCAAGAGTTCGCCAACAACTGAGAATATATATGTCTATGTATGCAGCCAACATTTCTTTTCATTCAACCCTCCACGAAGCCAACACCAAAAAACAAGTCTTGGGAGTAGATAAGACGCGTTGAGGGAACGTCGCTTTCCTCTCTCTTGGTCCTTTTACTTAATGTTTGCAAAAGAAAAAAAGGGAAAAGCGGTGCGGTAAAAAAAGCAATGCAGAGGGGGGCTCATTTTCTTAAGTAGGTGAAAAGGATCAAAAGTGTATATTCTATTACATAGGAAATCAAGACATGCTTATGTATGCTCCATGTTTTCTTAGTTCTCTGTCTCTCTCTCTAGTTAGCCGACTAACTTGTCCATCCTTTTTCTCTTCCTTCCATAATTTCCCTAAAGAACTGCAAGGCTTTTTCTTTCTTTCTTTTTTCACTCTGTATCACACTTCCTGTCTCATTGACACATTGCCTTCTTTAGATAAAAACTCAGCGTTTATTTATGTGACTTCCGTACACATATTTGTGCAAGCTGAAGAAACGCCACAAAAGCACTTGCATATATTTGGGACGCTTTCAAGAGAGCGGAGAAAAGAATTCATCAAGAAAAAAGGAAGAGTGATGCACTACTACCAAAGGAAAAAATATAGGAAAGATGGCAATAGTTTTTTTAGATGTTATATTTTTGTTTGCATCACAATTTTCACTTGAGTTAAGTTAAGAGTCAACTATAAACTATAACGCATGCCCATGTGTGTGCTTTTTTCTATGTTGGCATGTTCAGAGCGTGCTACCCTATACCGGTGCTCCTTATTTTTGCATTGCAGAACGAACCAACTCCAACCCTGCCATATACCCGGACAGATGGGTAAGATGGACGGATGAAAGCTCAGTAGGACATGTTAAAGTGGTGGAGGCAGAGAGAGAGAGAGGAAAACGAAAGAACAAAAGTAATACATTATTTTATTTCCTTACATCATCATGTGCTTGCTTAATGTAATGCATGTATGATGAAATTGTACATATGAAGAAAATAGCAAACTCCTTCTGTTTAAGTTAGCTTTAGTGCACAAATTTTGAGTTTGAAGCAGTCAGGCACACACACTCACACACATCACATCACCAAATAATAATAAGAAGAAAAGACGAAAAGGAGACTGGTGCAATGCATAACGCCAACAGAGAGAGAAGAGGAGAGAGAGAGAGAGCAGCCTTAAGAATTTTTTTATTCTTGGTGTATTGCTAGCTTTAACAACTAACAGCACCAGCAGTCAGTAAACGAAGAGTTACGGGTATAATACTTATATTAAAAACTTCTTGTTCGTTACGAAAAAAGAAGACGAAGAAGAAGAGTGAAGTGAAGTAAAGAAGAAGTACAAGTACTGCTGCTGTTGAAGAGAAAAAAAGGAACCTCGAGAATTTATCGTTAGTTCGGCGTGATTCGTGATGGCAATAAATCGTCACGGCAAAGCATTTTTGTGAGAGATTTGTAGCCCAAGCCCTCCCCTCAGATGCGGACTTTTGAGATTTATGTTTGACAAGTGACATTCTCTAGTCCCCCCCACTAAAACCAAACCAGCAAAAGAAGAAGAAGAAGGATATATAGAAGACGAGAGAGAGAGAGAGAAGTAGAAGAAAAGAGTGAGTGGTGAGCCAAGCAAGCTAGCAAAAGCGCTGAGAGAGAGAGAGAGAAAGAAAGAAAGAGAACATAACGAAAAAATATCAAGCAAGCACACACACAAGCAATATCATCTCGTTTTTATATATCTTTTGCCGACTTTTAGTTAGTTACTTAAAGATGAAAAAAATAGTATAAAGCGCAAAAGAAGTGAAATAAAGCAAAAGTGTAGTACACACACACACACACACTCACTCACGGACGTAAGAATGAGATGAGAAGACGAAAAGCACGGACCAAACCTATATTATATATTATTATATCTATCTCTATGCCATCATCATCATTCTCATCAACAGCAGCAGCTAAAGAATCATCATCATCAGCATCATATCCCCACCACCACACCACACTCTTCTCCTCATCCTCTTTTGAACAAGGAGCCAAATAAGAAAGGAAAACGAAGAATACGAAAATAAGGAGAAATACCTTGTTGCCCTTTAAGAATAATACGCGCTTATATTACAACATTATTATTATTACCTTCAAGTATGTGTGTGTACTGTGTTTTTGCTGCATTTTCATACATATATACATACATTTCATTCTCTCACACAATATGTATTACACACACCCCCTTCCCATAGTTTATGACACACATTACTCATATTATAACAACTAAAAACCAAGTCATCTCATCATCATCATCATCATCCTGTTGTACTGCTTCTTATACGAGATATTATGATGACTACCACTTCGTGCCTTCATTTTCATGGTTCTCTCTTTTCGGTTTTTCATTTTACCTCTCAACTACACAAAAATATATCTACATACCACACCAGGCAGACCAGACCAGGCTAACTTACTTTACTTCTGCCGAGCAAAGATGATGATGTCCGGCTTATGATGATTTACACATGTTGAGTGTATATATATATGAGATGTCTTCCCTTATGATTATGATGGGATGCATTCTTGTACATTTCTATTTCCTATTTTTTTCCTCTTAAATGTATGAAAGAACACCATATCAAATAGTTTAGATGGTGGAAAGGAAATGTACACACACTTGATTTTTATTGCCTTTTACTTTTGGCATTTTTTAAGTATCCCCATCAAACCTCATCAAAATGATGACCAGCATCATCGTCAAAGATCATCAGAGAGAAGTGAGGAACAGGAGGAGCTCAAGAGGGAAGATCAACAACGTCATCATCATCAAATATATTGTTCAACTTGGACATTATAACCATAGCCGGCACATGAATATTTCTCTTTATTTTTCTTGTCTTGCTCTATCCATTTCATTATGATCACATTAGCAAATAAAATGTAATACACATGAATAAAAAAGTATATTTCTTTCCCGTGTGTCTGCCGATGAATGAGTTGTGTATATATTATATATATTATACATATTTTATATATTTTGATAGGGAGGAAAAACCTGCTGACAAATATTTATGAAATAGTTAATCAGAAGACGGTAAGACCCTTTTTTATTTACTTGATCCTCATAACTTATGTCGTATATTGATGTTCTGGTTTTTAATGTGTGCTGGCTGAAATATTGATGACATACAAAAAAAAACAATAAGTTGAGTGGAGAAAAAAATGTTAGTGAGATTTGCTCACGTCTTGTTGTTGACTAAAGTAAGCTTGATCATGTTTCTATCAAATGGGATATAACCAACACTATTTTTTCTTCAGTTATACATTCTTATTGGACACCTGAATAGGTAATTCTTGTGTGTCGAATCACCAGCAACATAATTTACACCGACCATCCCAATTATTCTGGTTTTGGATGTAATGTGCATTAGATGAGCTTCGTATCTTTATATACCTATATACCTACCTACCTCAGATCAGCATGCCCTGAATGTGTGCTGTACTACATGGAATAAAAATGCAATGATCGGATGTTATTGGTTTCGTACAATATATATTTCTCTTTCTGAAGTCTAATCGTGCGTGCTTACAGCTTATAGGTTGATGAGAATATATATAAGAAATCCAAAAAAATACTATCAAAGAATTGACTGACCATTCATCAATCGTTATGTGTACCTTTATACTAATTAATATCGGATTCTGGTCGCTCTCTCAACCACGAAAAAGAAATACAAGTCTCACGGAGCCACTGTATATCATCATCAAGAAAAGGGAGAGAGAGAGAAAAAAATATGAAGACGGCAGATATGATATGCGTGAAGGTATGGCATATGGGAGCAGTGAGCCGTGTCGTAATAATTTTTGTACGAGATGACTTGAAAGAGAAGAGAAAAATTCCAAATCCGTCATAAATATATCTTAGAAAGAAAAAAGGTTGAGACCAAGTGGTTACCACCTCCCCAAACACAAGATTTAATACCACATTTGCTATCATCCCAGTTCGTTTTAGGTTTGCATCCATCCATCTACAAACTAACCAATATGCATAAATAACTCTTTTTTCTAATTTTCTCAAAAAAGAAGTCCATAAAAACTTATGTGCATTTTTATTTTTGAAAAAAAGCAATTTGTGTCAAGTGAAGTAAAAGGGTTTGAAGGATTGGATTGGAGAGAGAGAATGAAGCAGAGACTCTGCGACGCATCGATGTAAAGATGAAGGGATGAATTCTGACTTAAAAAGAAAAGGAAACGAGCAAAACATATAGATATGCATAAAAGTTGACAACAATGCTTATCCTTGTCTCCTAACGCATGATGAAGATGATACGTTATTGCAACCAGCTGTCACAAAAAATATTATCTACAAGGACACAAGGAGCAAATGAAGAACAGAAGAGGAGTGAGCTCAGTTTAAATACTGTATCGATTCCATATATATTTTTATTTATATATATAGCAGCTGGATGACTGTCGGTCTTGAGGGAAAAACTGTTTGAGCGAAACAAAGATGAGAGTGGAATGGAAGAAGGTAATTTTTTGGTCGGATGTGTGGCTATAAATTGACTGATTTATTCATGTTTTTCCCTAAAAGACATGATACATTTTTACTCTCAACAATATGCTTACTTTGTTGGGATGGATGAGAGACTCTTTGACTTTTGTGATGCATGTTTCCCTTTTCTTCCATTTTACCACACCACAATCATCATGGACAAGCTCTTTTGTATATAACCAAGAGCTGATTAGCTAACCGCACACCTACGTGCAATATATATGTATATATTATATGTACCTGTTTCATATCGTGCACGTATCGTATCGTTCTGCTGGACTATTTGAGTGACGTGGAGAGAACTAGTCAGTGTGGTAAAAAAAATTGTACCATAATTTTTCCAGACTTCACTCACTTTTTGAGTGAATTATTGCAGGGCAAACAACAGTAAAGTGCAGGACAAGAAAATGAGATGAAGTTGAAGAAGATGTACGTGCAACAACAAGAACAACAACAAAAAAATCCGTCCAACCAACTCAACTTTGAATTACAATGCTATAAGCTATAAGCTGACTTGGAGAATTCAATGCCATATCCCATGAAGTACTAAAGAGTACCAATCCTCAACTACCACAACACACAAAAAAGTGATAAAAACGACAAAAATAATATCATATAATGTCATCCTCTGTTTAAGTGAGTTTAGCCATCGCATTTGTATTTCCGAACGTTTTTTTGTAGAAGGGGGATCACTATCATAACCTACCTACACACGGAGCCAAAGCTATTAAAGGAATGTGTACAAGAACGGAATAAAGAACAAGAGTGCAGATAGTGTGAAGTCTCCATTCTTTTTTCGAGGTGAGAGGGAGATCCGTCAGTCAAAAAAGCAAGTCCATAAAAACAGGAGCTGTGAAGCAGTGTCTTCGTTTCTTTGCAACAAACCCAGCACTCCAGTTCCTTTGAGGGGATATTGTGCCCCGAGCAAAAGAATAAGACAAAGATGACAATGACAAAGAACAAGAAGTCAGTATGAAGACAGAAAGAATCAAGTCAGTGTAGTTTGTGCTGCATATTGATGCTGGTGTGGTGTGGTGGCTGTCGCGGACCCAACACCATCACCTTTATGACGCGTTGTTGATTGACAAAAGGGAATGATCGTCATCATCACCATCATGATCAAGTATATGATGCACATATAAAAATGTATGTATATTTAATACTAGACGATTGGTCTGTCTAGTAACATTTATTATGTAATGCAGTGTAATAATCCCCCTTCATCTTCTGAGAAGTAAAGTTGAGTAGCATGGAAAATGAAATGGAACATGCTATATACTAGGTGGAGGAGACTGGAGAGCATATAGATAAAAAAAAAGTAGAACCGAGAGCACATATTAAACTGCTCACAGGATCATATTCATTCGACAAGTCAACGCTCAATGACATGACAATACAAAAAAATCCCCTGGAATAACCAAGCAATGATATGATGATGATGATTCCTACTGTCGTGTGTAAAAGACGTTATAGTTGGAGCAAGCGCTCATGAGTAAGATTTTCTAGCGCAGTATAACATAACGTAAGGGAACGTACGACTCATTTAATCTCATCCTTTCCTTTCTTCTCCTTCTCTTCTCTCACTCTTCTCGTCTTCTTGACGAAGTGACTGACTAGTGATTTGTGGGTGATGGAATGGCACAAGATGAGATGAGAAGCGAAGGAAAAGAATAAATATAGTGAAACGTGAAGGATATTTATTGTGAAAGGGTTGTTGAAGATAAAGAAAATGTACTGAGCTTGTGCTTTTTGGCATGACATGATTATTGCTACGTACGTGAGTATGGAGTGCACACACACGCTATATATATATGTATATATGTAATTCCTTTATATTTATGTATGTTTTTTCCCAATGTAGATTGAATGCAGCATATTGGATAATATCCTACCTTATATGTAGGCATCCCATATACACTTCAGTACAAAGGTACTTTATTGATAAGTGATGTGATGTGATGATGATATGGATACATAGAAATGTATATATATAAAGTTGAGGTATGTCTGATATAAAAAATATATGTCTATATGCACATTGAACACACACCAATGCTCTGAAATGGAGGAACACTATTGATAATATGAGAGTTAGCAGCTGGATTGTTTAACGTGTTTCCAATACTGGAACTGGTACCATTCACACTGGCGCTGGTCCACTGGTACTTTTATTTTTAATGCAAAAGCTAGCTAGCTCTCTCTTCTAAGGTTGAAGTAAAGTAGGAAGGGAAAAAAAGTATACAAACTATTACGAGTGCTAACATTTGATATAGTTAGTAAAGTGGTATTCTTATTCACTCGTAAAACTATAATATTGTAGGGAACTTCTCCTCTCTTTGGCTCGTCGTTTTATGTATGATTCGTTCAGTTCAAAGTTGCACTTGGTTTTGGTATATTATGGATATTCACAATGTGTGTATAGGGCGCATACAAGCTTTTGCTGGTTTTGGTTGCTTCTGCTGCTGCAGCAGAGCTATGAGAAGAGGAGAGGAGAGGAGAGAGAGAGAGAACAGAGAATGTGGAGAAAAGCCATCAAAGCTGTCACATAATTCACCGGGTTTTGAGTCTGCGATTCATCACGGGGCGACTCTCTCTTCACAAGAAGGCATCAAACGCTTCCAAAATATATAATTCTTACCGTTTCTGACAACCCAAATGGCCCTGCTCTTTTTATATATATCTTTCAAAAAGCAAGCAAAAGGCAGTTAGTAATAGAAGTTGTGTGTGTGTGAGAGAGTTTTAGTTGAAGTATTATAATATAATACTAACTATAAAAACGTGTACATATTATACATTACTGCACAAAAACTGGCAGCAAGTAAAGCATGGCATATTATACGGCTTTTTTGTCTATCCATCCGCTTTTGCTTACTACTTTTTGCTTCCAATTGCTTATATGTCGGGACCAGGCGGGTTATTATTGCATATGGCCATCAAACCTCCGCCATCCGCCATGTCTATAATATATCCTCAGGAGGGAGGAGGGGGGGCCCCGGCGTGACTGTAAATTATATCTTAATGTATGGATACGAAAAAGAGTCCTGAGAAGAGAGAAAAGTGTAGTCACATAAAGCAATCGCAACATCACCACCACCGCCACCACCACCAGCTCAAAAAAAATAAAGTATTAGTTTAGTACTAATATTACTATTAGACCATTACTAAAAATAGGAGTAGTTCTAGTAGTTGAGTTGAAAAGGGATATTACCATTATTATTATTATGATTGTCGACAAAAAAAAAATCCTAGGGAAAAAATCTAATGGACAAAGACAAAAATAGTTGGAAATGAAATGAGTTCTCCATTCTCTGTTTCTCTCTCTTTAAAAAAAATTAGATTCCATAATTCTTTTTACAAAGGTATGTGATGTGACTGACTGATGGAATACTAAAAGCGTCATCAGCGGCATAGTCAGAGGACACGAAAAACTCCAGTAAACATTTTTATTACCAGGTATTATTACGTTTTCCTTGAAACAATGAGGAAGAAAAATGAATTCCTTCACTCGTTTTAGAGTCCTCTCCAGCAGCATACATATCACTATGTTTTCTTTAAAAAAAGTGAGAGAGACCCACTCAGAAGAAGAAGAGAACGCTTAATAAACTTTTACTTGCTCTTGCATGATGATATTTGGGCTCGTTTTTAGGTATCCATATCCATGTGCACGCTCGTTTGTTGTATTAATGAAGTTCTCGCCGTCATCACCTAAGTCACTGCTGTTGACTGTTGTTCTCTCATCTCTCTTTCTGTTCTTCTACGACTGCAGAGCAGTTTACGATTTCTTAATGCCATTACTCCTATTATAGAGCTACTCGACAACATTAATAACAGCAGTTGGATAATTTCAAGAGCTAAAGCTTCCACTGCCACCACTTCTCTCCTTTTTTCTTAGGACTCCTACTTGGCACTCTTCAGCTTGGTGTTTATATGCATACACATTACACTCTCACACACACACAAAGTGCAAGACGCACTCTCCTTTAGGAAGAGAGTTGCTAACTTTTTTCTTGATAAAAAGGGAACGAACAGAAGGAGTACAAGTTTGTAATAGGCAATGCGTCATAATATCAAGGAGACGGCGAAGAAGAGAAGACGTGATATTGTGTCAAATTACTTGCATGTAATTTATTATCAACATTAGTTTGCATGTAAGTAATCCATAATAATAATGGTCGGCAGGTGGGTGGAATGTTAGACTCCGCTATGTACATGTGTGTGTGCTATAGTGCTTACTTCTAGACATGAAGGTATTATGAGGAATAGATGGATTGGATGAATACTTGGTTGATGCATATTATGAACTTTTTTCTCTCTCTCTTTCTTTTTTTTGATTCTTAGTTCCTTTGAATATAACATATTTTACAGGCATTTATATTACTTTTGCTGAGAAAATGATTTTTTATATTCCTATATATACACATTATACTATACACTTGCTTGTTGTTCTTCTTTGAGAATCGAGTTTGGACCTGCCTGTCTGGATGGACTGCTGATGGATGGCCGGGTGGGGTTTTTCGCCCATTATTATTGCGTCATGCAGCAATAATATTCATGCGAGTTTTCTGTGTAAATTGTTGTTGATCAGAATCAGAAGCCATACAGAGGTAGTTAAAATATAGCAATCTATATAGCGGGGTTGGCGAATGAGTGTGGTAGTAGTAAAATGGAAATATCGTTCTACTATATTTCTACTTAAGTATTATTATTCATACTAGTTTTACGTCCAAATTCTTAGAGAAATATCAAATGAGCATAAAATGGGACAGGACAGGACACTTTTTTTAATGGTAGGTACACAAAACTACTATACATACTTACGCCACTAAACCGGAATCAAAATGTTATGTATCATAAGCAAGACATTATTGTGTGGTTTTTCTCATTTGGCAAAGGGATATAATGGCAGTGTAATATATAATGTTTTGATGGATTCTTCAGTGGAAAAGACGGAGAAGAAAAAAAGCCTTTTTTCATCAAGAGCGTTACAAAGTACATGAGTATTATGAGTGTACATGGGATGGAAAGGGAGAAAAAGCATGAAACTTTAACTACTTCTCCCTTGTAATAACCATGATTTGTGATTATGATTAGTAGTAATATTGATAATCATCATTTATATTATTTTTGTACACTCATAAATATACACGACATTCGCATTTCTTGGCTCGTTTGATAATGGCTGGAGAGGACAGTCATTCTTTTGATTTACTGAAGTAGCTTTTTTTGTCAGACTCTGTCTTCCTCTTTCTCTCTCTCTCTCTTTAGCTCTTCTCATAGTATGTGTGGTTGCTAATGCCTGGGATAAGAAGCAGATCCGAAAAATCTGACAGCAAATGTAAAAGCAAAAGAAGGATGTGACATTAGCGCGTACATATTACATTACATTAACGTTAATGTTCATTTGCCTTTTACTGCGTTCTACAGAATGTATATATATGTGCTTATCACTTGATCCATGTACATATTTTTCGGGTAGAAAAAGTGAAAAGCAGGTTACAAACTCTAAACTCTATATGCTTATCTGACAGCAGCGGCATGTATATAAGTGTAGATGAGCTTAAATGTATAAAGAAAGACCCATATTTCAGTCTGACTTTTACTCGGGTTTTTTTTTGGTGGGGTGTTATACTTTTGCGTACATCCATCTAATTTTTATGATACAGACGACGGACGAGACTACTTCAGAGAAGAAAATATATGGTGGAGCACAAGACGACCAAAGAAGACATAGATCAGTTTGAGCTTGACTTTTTGGAATCTAAATTCCATCGTGTGATGACAAAGATGTATGATTATTACTCGTAATATTGAAGATAAAAAGGGTTCAAAGCTCACATATTATAGCATCCTTTTTTTGATGTTCTCCAATGTGCGGAACATGCTAATGGATGCTGTAAAAATTTCGTGGAAAAATAACAGGACGACAAAGCTTTATAGATGGTGACTCTCGTTTTGTCAATTTGGATGGATGGGCGAGGAGTGTGAAATAGACAACAAGAGTGAGAAAAAGGCTAGGGTGTATGAGTGGCAAGATGAGAATGACTTTTTGGGTAAAAGTAGGAGTAGGAATGTAACGTGCTATGAGCAAAATATACATGTCATTACCATTACTTTGATTACGTGGGATAGGAGGATTTAAACCACATTACATGGCACAAGTTTGTAGTTTTTTTTGAAATGCCTCAAAAACATATCAGTCAGTCATCAGCCAGTCATTCAACGTCAAATCATCCGTCGACGCGTCCCAATAATCATAATACATACATATTTATGTGCATGCTAACAGGACTGTTTTGTTCTGCATAAAATTCCTCTCATATAAAAACTTTACAATGTGCTTCACATACAAAACTATTTAGTAGGTCCAGCTACCATTTGAAATTACAGAAATGATAATATGTGCATATATTGAAATGTGAAACTAATTCGGAAGGAAAGGATATTCCAGATCACTCCAAAAAGTTTCACTTGAATATCAGTCAAAAAGAGAGTGAGTAGCATCGCATATACTAAGCTATTAAAAGTGAATGACTGACTGGTTGACTGATGTATGAAGATACGGATGAGAAGGTTTGGTGGCTTATGATGACGATTGCAGAGAGCTAAACACACAGTCATACAGATATAGAAACGCCGACGTTAATTTCAAGTACAACTAGCTCATCTCAAACTCTATGCAATTTGCCTTATGCTTTCTTTCGTTATGCATGTATGCATCTGTCCTGTTGTTTTGAAAGGAAGAGGAACTTGATTACCAAGTTAAAGTACAGGAGCAGCTCCGGTGAATAAGAGGAAAAAGTACAGATCAAACACTAGAGAGCTCTAAAAAAGATTTCAGGGGGTTTCTGTTTCTCTACAAATGCAAATGGAATGGTATAAAAGCATATGATTATTCTTTTTTCGCCCAGTGTGTGACAACAAGCACTTGTGTCACTTTTCCTGTCTCATCTTCATCGTCCGACTTGACTGACTGAAAGGTTTTCAAATCAACGAGAGAGAAAGATGTGAAGGCATGAGGGATAACGCTGTGCTACATTTCATGTTACGTATGGCTTGAAATATATATAATGTAAGGACGGATGCTCTTCTCTCTCTCTCTCTTCACGACAATTGCTTGCTATTGCACCGTTCGTTGATTTTGATTGACTGGCTTGGCTGCTTCCTTCTTTATATATAATGCATGCGTGGCACTAATAATAAAAATAGTTTTGATTTGACTTTGCACGGATACAAGAGCCAATATTTAAAGTGAAGTAATGCATCAAGATGACATCGGATCGGATGATCCAACTGTGAGTATCTTATGTCTTTTTTTCACGAGGAGACGATAAAAATTTTGGTTGCTTTATATATATTATGTTGTTGAGATGGAAGAAATCTATTATTGCCAGGAAGGAACAGCCTTTTTGCAAAAAACTCATTTTTATTACTGAAATCAACTCATCCCATCATCAGTATCATGATCAGCATTCAGTATCATCATCATCCACAAGCTTTCAACTTTGTGTTACAATTTGATATATAAAAAACAGTTTTTTTTCTTTTTCTCTTCGGTAGAAGAAAGTCAAGGAGAGCGATATTTTATTAGCTCTTTTCTTGAGACTCTTCATGATTACAAATTTTATACAGTTTATAATGCTTAAGTTTTGAGTAGACAACACCAAAAGCCCAAAGACATCAAATAAGCTGGTAATAATACCGTATGTTTGACGACACATGCAAGCATAAGCAAACAAACATAAAGCATAATACAAAAGACGGACAGATTTTTGGTCCTCTCTCTTCCCTTCCTTTTCTTCATTGCATATTTCCTGTCAACAACACCAGAAAATGAAGAGTCGGAGAGATAGGAGAGAAAAAAACGTGCACAATAACAGAACCAAAACGCAGAGAGTACTACTACACACACACATATCATCATCATTTTTTCACTGCCTCTCTCTCTCAACTTGTAAAAAGCTTAAGTAGACGAAGAGCATATAAAAATAGAGGCAGAGAGCTCATCATCCATCCCTTAAAAAGATCACCAAACCATCACATCAGTCACCTCTCCATTTTCCATAAGACATATAAGACATACAGACGTCAGCTCAGTTTGAAATATAATTCGCACCACATGTCAACTATTAATCTGCTCGTGGTAGTAATAGCTTTTTTACATGAGATGAGAGAAGAACCAGCAAAAGGGAATAGTACACAAAACGATGGGGAAGAAGAAGTGGTGAGAAATATTTCCAAAGTTTATTTTAAGAATCAGATTGATGTCTTCTGGTTTTTAGTAATAGTAGCTCATGCATGTGTCCCCTGTGTTTTCAACAAACCTACTCACTGCTCACTCACACTATATATACGGACGTACTTATATATTTTCACATATAATGTGGATCCATACTTACTACTACTTATAAGTATAATATAACCTTTTACTTATTATGAATCTTTTCCTCTCATCTTTTCTGATAGAAACACATAGATGACTACTTATGCTTTCCTTGACGGAAAGACCTCATGTTTTGATGATGACGACTTTACTTCAGAAACCATGTAATAAATGTAATGTATACACTTGCATAAAAACATATAGACACACACACCAAAATAGGAAAAGGTTTGTATGGAAGCTACCAAAAAGTGTCGCTTCTTGTCACTCATAATAATTCTTTGACTTGAATCCATAACACGCGTACTTTACTTGGAAAACGAGTCTTTTTATGTAACAAAACAGCTACTCTCTTATTCTAGCTTGACAAATGCTGTGTGTAATACTTAGTGTACCCGCAAAAGTATCTTGTATTAAGGAATTCATCTTTTGACTTGATATTTCACAGGTTCATTCAAGACACACACAAGAGATAAATACATTCCCCATTTATTAAGTGTTTAACCAATTTTTAGTAGCTTATTTGATATACAATTGGCAAAAAAGAAGAGAAGGTAAAAAAAGACTTTGAATTAGAATGGTGTAGCGGTGTAGTAGATCATTTTGCCTTTTGGAATGACTAAAGTAGAGAGTGCGTTACTCCTTTTGCTAAAGCCGGGCAAAAAAAGTTGAATAAAGCATTCCACAAGTTTTTTTTTTCCGGGAGGGAATAATAATAATGTGTTGCGTGTTTACATTCACACACAGGAAAAGAATGACATTGTGATTTGGAAACTTACATATGAACCCATATGCGGTGTATCTTCAGAGCATTAAATGTATGTGCTATACGTTTAAACTTTAACAACACACACTTGATGTTGATACGCATTCTTATAGAAAAGGAGTAATGTATTTATATATATGTAGAAGCTACTAGCATGACATCATCATGATAGGGAGGAGTACTTTTTTCTACAGAAAAAAGATATTCCAACGAGGAAGATGAGAGAGACAGAAGACATCATGTCATGACACTATATCAGTATGAAATTAAATGCAATGAGAGC
>JAANSM010001722.1:0-17350 GCA_036850725.1 Orchesella villosa
GTTAAGAAAATAGATAGCTAGCTGAACACACATTGTAATGTAATGTGTGCCCTTTCTCACTCTTTTTGGAATATTTATTAGCTATGTATGGAGTGAGGGTTTAAGATTTTAACAATTTAAGTTGTGCATTTTTAAACAAAGATTTTAAAAGATGAAGCGTATCATCATATATGGCCACGTATTATTTCTTAATGCAAGGAGCACATAGCGCATTTCAATTTCGATGCAATTTAACATTTTCATTTGGGAAGTATATATATATAACTGCATCAAGCGCTAACAATATTATTGTTAATATTATTATTATTAGGTAATACAAATACATATTGTTATTCTAAGATCCCCTTTGTTGATTGACAGAAGGAAATTTACATTTCTAAATGCAGATACTTTACATTTGTGAATCTCTAGTTATTTTGCTTGGTCTTGAGCAGCAGTGTCTTGAAGAATGGAAATTGCGAAATGTCAATCTTGTCAAGCTCAGTTACAACAACAGGGACGGAGTCCAAATCATCATGAACATGGAGTGGATGAATGGATACAGTGACTACTAGAATTGCAGGCAGACTCTCTGTGTAGGCATGAGTGTGTGTGTATAATGTCTTCATGTCATAAATCTTATTTACCTTGATGTGCTCATGTTTACACTCTATCCGCTTGCGCTTCTAAAAAATAGTAAAAAGTGTGGGAATGCATCACATCCCATTCCTATAGTACGTAATGCTACCAAGGTAAATAGCGAATATAGTCGACAGTCGGCTTGGTCGCTAAAATATTGGTGTATTGCATTTTATTTAAACAACGCTTCAAAATAGCTACGGGCATCAATGTAATTATTAGTTGTGTATTTGACGAGCGAATGATGAATTTGATAAATAAGGGAAAGGGTTTTTTAAACGCTGAAAGAGCATAATTTTTTAAAAAGATATTCTTATAGGAATTGTTCACTCTATACAAGAGTCACAGCGATACAGCCGAGATGCAGTGTGTGGTAGCACCTTGTCTGTTTCAACTAACACCACACGACTTTACAAGATTACCTGTTGTGCATGTAGTGAATGGACAATGGCAAATATCAGGACGTCAATATCATGCCATATTGTGAATGGAATGGAAAAAACGAGCACCATATATAGCACTGAAATTTAGTTATTTAGCTCAACTCTCATATTATACGTACATGCAGGGACTCAATTTTGATTACCAATTACAAGCTTGAATGAGAAGGATGATTACAATCAGTTTATTTTTAAAGAGAAGAAGAAGGACATCATTTCATTCTCTATTTGCTTTGGATATATTGCGATGGCTCATTCAATGTGGTTAGATAGATGGTGACATAAATTTATCTCAAAATATATTTATGAATAAGATGTGTACTTGTGAAACAGAATTGCCAGAAGATTACATACTCATTTCAACTATCTTATTAATTAATCAGTCAAATGGGTGTATAAATAAAAATAATGTCTTTTACATCTTTCTTATAATCAACATTTTTGTTTTGATTTTTCCTTCTTCCCTATTTGTTTAAACTCCGATTTTGTAAAGGGTTGTGGTTGTGAAGAACATTATTATTGCAAAAAAAACTGCACAAATATTTATGCCTTCGGCCCAAAACATAAAGGAGAAAAATGGTATTGAATCAATTTGGATGGAAGGAAACATATATGTGTGTCGTAATGTGAACTATCTACTGGCAGGGGTACTCCTTTCTCCCAACCCCAATGAAAAAAGATATTAATCACCGACGTCAATCCATAATTCACCACTAATTAATTTAATCAGCAAAATTCTTCCATAGGAAAAAAAATTAGTTGATCAGGTGGGTGGAAACCATGGGCTGAAAACAATAAATCTGCTGCACAACTGAGAGTGTAGTATTATCTCCTATTCTGGGTTTATTGTAACATTATGCCCCACTCTATACTTTACTTGTACCTAGTATAGTTCCTACATGTTGTGGTAGCAAATTTTTCTTCATTACACACATATTTCTTCATAAAATATGTACGATCTGTTTGCCATTCCTTACACGTATAAATGTGCTATGTAGTCGAACAAAATGGTCTTTCACCAACGCTCTATGCTTTGAACATTGACAAATGATGCTGAATTTTTGAAGAGACTTGAGCATTTTGTTTGGTTTCTAAGGGTACATATATATACTTTCTTATCTTTTGTGGAGTTTCACAAGGAAATAAATATACTTTCCAAAAGCCAGGGACATCCAGTATGAATAATGTATCATTGATTCTTCATCATATATTTTTGGATAGTATATAGAACTACCCATTTTTTAGATGGATTAAAACAATACTAGCATTAGAAATATCAACATACTTTTGTAATTATAATGAAGTAAAATACCATCCTTTTGAACTATCTTTTGAGTACAAGAAAAGTTGATTAATTTCATTTTCACATTATACAGTCTAACTAAACTGATTAGCGTGCTAACAAACACATCAGCAACGTTACAAAGCTAACTCGTCTACCATATTTTTTTCCTCTGAAAGTGAATACCGTACTTTATAATCGTATTGCCCCAGCTTTCACCTCAACACATGTTCAATAATAGATAAAAACGTAAGAATTTTTGCGCAGCAACTATTTAGTAAGACTTGGCATATGATCTTTTTTGCTTACTTGAGGAAAAATAGGGCTAAGCAAGTTATTGCCAACTCCCATTAATTGTGCGGAGGGTAATATGCCTTTATAAGTCCAGGATCTGCAGGTGTGACTCCTTGTTCTTGGTGCGTTTAGCTGATGACGGAGAAATTTAACACAGCCCATCACGCTTCACCCATCTCCAGTCTTTGCGCGGTGTATCCGTCGCTAAACTCACGTATGAGGATAGTCGCTTGACAAGCCAGAACTAAATACATTTTTACAACACACCATTACCTTCAGTAAAACCTACCACTTGTCAGCTACTTTATATTAACTGCATAATATGTGCATTCTTACAAATAGCAACAAATGAATGAGTGATTTTGAAGCAACGACCTAAACCATATAGTTAATCATGGGCTGAAAGAAGAAATGGAAAAAGTGTTAAGAAAAATGAATCATACATCTTCACAACACATGATTAAAATGAATGTGGGTTCAAGTCACCTTCTTCTGAATTGAGAGACTCCAAACACAAACTCAGGTGTGTAGAGATGTCAAAGAGGGAGTATATAAACTTATATAGTTCCCACAAACAAAAACGAATGAGCATTGAGCAAGTTTGAGCTCTCCAAGCCAAGAGAGAAACACTTATTATTACTTTAGTTCGAATGGTTGTTGTGGCTTAAAAAGAACAAAGGTGCTTAAAAAGTAGAAAACTTCCTAACATCATCATCACCATCATCAGCTTGAGCATAACATAGCAAAAGCCTAGACATGAGATGAAACTTACTTCCAAACATGGCAACAATTCTTCTGCACGTGAGTGTTACACTCTCAGATCAATGCTTTGGTAAAAGCCTTTTCTTTGTGAGGAAGAGATCCAGCAGTTCAAAGAATTTTTCAGGTGATTATAAGAAAAGTACATGAAAGGGAATCGCATTCATTGAAAATGCATTCGAATGTGCTAGAGCCCAATCCCTCTCAGTCAATATGACTTTCATGGGGAAGATTAAGCACACATGGAAGCATTCCAAAGGATGCTCTACCAAGCTTGAAAATAGTCTCCGTTCCCAGAAGACGAAGGCTTCACTTAGAATTTTACTGTCGAGAAATTTTTAAGCACCAATTCCCATTTATTACGAAAATGTTATTTGAATGTAAAAATAGAAGTGCATTCAATGAAACCCTCATCAATGAAAGTCTGATTTAATCTTTCTCAACAGACCGATTGAATACCGTGAGATTTGTAAATATAATGTAATAATTTGAATGTAAAAATAGAAGTGCATTCAATGAAACCCTCATCAATGAAAGTCTGATTTAATCTTTCTCAACAGACCGATTGAATACCGTGAGATTTGTAAATATAATGCAATTAATCGTACATACATACAAAATCCTTGTCGTATCGAATTTCTCATCATTGAAACGAATTACCTCCAATCGGCATGTTTTCGAAGTTCAATTTGTTGTAGGTTCTTCGTGGAAATAACATTTCTTCTTAAGCCGCCATTTGAGATATTACACACACCTTTTCCTTCGATATTTTCATTTTGTACATGGTAACATGGTTTTACTAACGTGTCAAAACAGTTCAAAATTCGCATCGATATCTACCAGGGGGGTTTCGTATATGGTTAACATTCATAGAAAAAATACAGCGTTCGTTAATATTTTACGACCCGTAAAACAATACGGCTCGTAACAAATCTTAAGTAAATCATTGTAGACAGCAAGGTTTTGGAAAATTGGAATGCCAAAATAATATATTGTGACAACCGCAATAATATTGTTGAGTATGATATAAACCCCTAATACAAATGTAATTTACCATCGGGTTTATTCTGAGGAAAGCCAGTTAATAAGCTTAAAAGGTAACCCAAAAGAAATGCTTACATAATAACTTATAATTCGTCTTACCTGATCTAGTACTGTGATGTGTTCGTAGTCCTCTCCCTTCCCGTTCACGACAGAGACCGAGTTTTCACTTAAAACTTTATGAGACCACACACATCATGCGGTTTCAAAGGGCTTGGTAAAAGGGGAAACCAAGGTTGCTCTCAAATGTTTCTCAACTCGCTTGTTTTGAATACATTCATATTATGCATAATAGAAGTAAAGATATATGTAGTAAGAGTCCACTCAAAAGCTAATATAACCTCAGTATTAAATGCACTCTCACAAAGTCAATGAAACAAAAGTTTTTCTCATAAAGTTTACGGAAAGATTCTTCTCTCTTACGTTTTGCTTAAACGGAATGAATTGTTTCGCATCACACACAACCACTCACTCCTTCTCTTTCTACCATCTATGTTGACTTGCTCTATTTTCAAAAAAAATTATCAGATTCGAATCTGTTCATTCATTTGACTCATTTAGGCTCCCTCAAAGAAAAAAAATGGATTGTCAAAAGTTTTTTTTCATGTCTGGGTAAGTCAACTGCAGGAATTAGATTTATTGATAACACCTCCGCTTTTCTTAGAGAATAAGAAGTAGCAACCCGTCGCTTGAATACTATGCTTGCTCACAGACATATATAGCCCTTGTGCAACAGCATGCCATGAGGATCGATTTGGTCTTGTAATCGCACGACAGCACTATATACTCCAATTCTTTTGATCAAAAGCTATGCAAGGTACCCTTTCAGTTTCATGCAACACATTAACCTCCTCTCGTGGATTTCCACTCTGGTGTGTTTGAATGTCTTCTGGTTTCTCTGTCGAAGATAACTCGAGTTTCTTTGATTACACAGTGACAGGATGATCATTAGTTGTGAGCTGTTGAGGAGGCTAGATTTACGATTCTGGGGCTACTCCTGTCTCCCTTTGGTACTTTTAATTGCACTCGCTCTAGTTGGAATAAATGACCACTACTTCTCATACGCCTTTAATGATGTCAACATATTACATCAGAATCCTACACCAACCCTTCTGATTGATTCTTCGTTAAAAGTCTTCAAATTTCAAACTCCCTCAGTTCTCACTCACAAACACGAAGGAAAATCCAAAAAGTTTCCTGAATTAAATGAAGAAGCTTAAGCTTAAACTATTTTACTACAGACTAATTTAAGATTCTAACATTAAAAATACATATAAATAATTACAACTGGGAAGGAAAAAAACTATGACAAATTCTTTGGGAAACAGGCACGTTCTAAAGTTTCACAGTCACTTTCAAAGATGTTATGTTTGAAAACCAAGGAATATCAATCACAAATGTGTTACAATCAAAGGCACTAGCACCTGCTTCGTCATTGGCACCATGTGTGTTTGCTTTTGCGCTAACTGGGAATTCTTCAAGCCGGTAATCTTTAGTTGGACAATGGATGATGCACACTGATTAGCTTGTCCTGTGGGGCTCTGAAGAAAAAGGAGACGGGCCGAAAAGGCCAAAAGGTATTTCTTACATTCGAGTTATGTGAGTGGATAGTGGTGATGATGCTAATGTGTGTTGTGTGCATTTCTAATGTACAAAGGTATAATATAATGTATGATAACAAACGCTTTCATGAGATCGCTGATGATGCATGTGCACATGTTACCAAATTTGTATGGGTGGCTATTAAGGCAAATATTGTATTAGGAAACTTATATCACGGTCTCAGTCTCTATGTTATATATACTCTGTTGTATGCATAATGTAGAGAGCAAGAATAACACAGATTTTATGTGGTTATGTTGTGAACGTGGACACCCTGTACATGAGATTCCAGAGAGCTATCCCTTGGCTAAACGTAGTTAGCTAATAACCTAGTCATACCTTTTTCATCTTGCTAATGCTAACAACCCCCATTTGGCAGAATGGAGATCAACAATATTAAAGAGTAAAAATGAACTTAGCTTTGCTAACTCTAGTAATCTTTTTTGCATCATAAAACTTAATTCATTGTAAAGATGATAGAAAACATTGTTGTTACCTACTGCACTCCTTATTGGAGATGTCATGTCATCATCGACGAATTTATATACGTCTGCACGTCCGGTATTTTTAAGATTGCATTGAATTTGGCGAGTAGTGCTTTGAACGCCCTTCTTACCATGACGCGATTATGCATTGACAGTAAATGATGAATTCATTACTTCAGTAGAATTATGTAGTAATAATGATGGCACTTGGATGTCAGATAAAGTTGTCGTCTCATCCAAATGGTGAAATTTTGTTGACGCATGTAGTTCATGCTAAGCCTTTGCTGAATTATGCATATGTTGCATATTAATTATGCATCGATATGAGCTATAAAAAGTTCTACAAATGCTGGAACTGACATGAAGAGGCAAATAGCAAAATGTTAAAAAAGTGTGTGGGACGTTTTAATAATCTTTTTTTGAGTTAAGCTGTAAACTAAACATGAAAATTTCAAATGGTTTAAATGAGATAATAGATTTTTAAGCTGATTTTATTTCAGTATAGGTGATAATGCAAACGTTAAATATTCTGTTTTACACTTTCGTAGAGAACTTTTGGCAGCAATAAGTGACTTTAATATATACTCAATAGTGTCTATTAGATATCAATCAATACTATTTTTCAAAAATTAATGGTGTTTATTCATGTCTTGCGGAATATTAACTAATGTTGACAGCACACGATGCACGTCAAACATTTGTTTTTGTAAATTGACATTCATAGCCGGAGGAAGTTTACACAGGTGGGGTTATTTCGCACACTGTACTACACACATCAAAGTTGCGATTTCTAATTTCTCGCGATTGACTCGATACGTATGCCCGCCCGCACCTGGTGATGGAGGAAAGCGAAGAGAAAAACTGATAAATATGAACATGCTTCAGCTATACGATTTGGGCATAAATATTTTTAAACTGTAAAATGGCCGTTAAATTTATACTTCTAAAGCTCAATTTTGGCTAGACAAGCTCGCTAAAAACTCCTATACCTTGTTGATCTAGCAATACTAATTTTATTTATATATTATTTCGCTAACAAGCGCTTCGTAGTTGATAAGTGCTATGTAAGCATGTATTTAAGCCCCAGTATTATTATGCATAAATGGGCGTTCAATTCAAGAATGATGAGAGCATAAGATTTACGAGCAAAGTGAGTAGATATCAGCTCAATTAAAATGAATTGGGTTTTGTTCGACTTTAGAGTCAGTGGGGATCAAAGAGTTGGGTCGAATAAAAGAGTCAACCTGTCTTTTTTCTGAGCCCACACATTATAATATTTGAATCATCTTCTTCTCCGTCTAGAGTTGAACTCGCGGACGAAAAAAAAACCTTTTGTATATCATCAACAACCAGGGTTATTTTATTGCTTACTTCTTTATTCGCGAGATGATTATTCTACTGCACGTTTACATACCATTTTTTTGCAGCTGGCAACCAGATCTAGTGTCAAATCAGTCACTACTACATTCACATTGGGTGAGGATGGTGATGCTAAGTTTGAAGTATGGAATGTAGACATATTGAGTGATAGAATAGAAAGAGTATAGATATATATATGTGTATTGGATTGGATTGGAATGGATTAGATCTGAAAATGGAGATGAATATAAAAGTTAACAACAGCGATTTCTCAAGTTTCGACAATGGTTTCTTTTCAACATGACACACATCTTCCTAAGTACTTAGAAAGTATGAGCATATTTAATGGGAAAAGGTGAACATTCTTATTTGAATACAGCAGAAAATGGAGTGCAATAGCGGAGGGTTCAATCAACGCATTTTAAAAAGTTATTAGTTGAAAAATTGAGCGAAAAGACAGATCCATTATATAAATATATTCATGCATGCATAACAAGTACATTTTAAACTTGGGCTAAATGCTAAAAAAAATAGTTTGCTTTTTGCTTCTTTCGTTCGGTGCATCATCATTCCGTAAGTATTGTATGTAGTAGTATTATCGTATCCATATCCTATCGCACATAAACACACACACGCTCCCACAACCATATGCCATAACCATTTTTCGAGTGAGTTTGAAGAATCAAGATTTCGAACCATTTTAAGGAGTTGAATGTAAAAGAAGCAACACACACAACACTGACCTTCAACTATGAAAAAGAAGGAGAGGAACATGAAAAAAAAATAGTTTGGCTTTACTCTGTAATTTTTGGGTTATACGACAGTCTTTGATGAGGTGATGCATGTAAGAACATTTCGTTGTTTGCTCCTCTTTGCTTGCTTAAATTCTTCAAGAAAAGGATAAATCAAGGGATTGGAAACCTATGTATTTTTGTCGGCTAATCGTGTGGGCACGCTTTTGTTGATCTTCCAGCTGAAAAACATGTTAATGATGATATGGTGATGATGCTTCAAGCGATACACTCGTACACCACTCATTATCAGGCTTGTTTGGCTTCATCTTTGTCTGCTTCGATTGCATCTCCTTCTCTCTCCTCGTCGCCTCTTGTTTTTGTCTTTAAGCATATGCACAAAAAAGGTAAGAGAATGAGAATACTAGAGAGAAACTCTTGAATGCAAGCACGCAATGCAAGAGACGAGAGAGATAGACACAATAGACTGAATTGATGCATAGCTCCCTTCCATCAAATATCAATGGCTCATCGTCAGTGCAGAAACTTGAATGGATCGACGGCACGTTATGAATGAACTATACTGTTTTTATGCAGTCGTTAAGTATACTTTTCAACTTGCAAACTGACAAACTAGTTGATAACTGATTGACGTGAATTCCAAGTTAAGACGAGAATTATGCCTTGACCAAAATATTACTGGCTTTCCCCATTTTCTTATATTACCCCTTTACACATATATCTCTCCCTAATTTTTGTAGTTTAAAGTTCCGTTAAACCCATCCATAATTCCATGTTTGAAATGTACTCCATCTTTACTTATGCTTCATGATTTGCAAACAAATCTATGAATCGACTGGACAATAATACTATATATATTTATTCTGGCATATGTAATGTAATGAGCTAATACTTTAAAATATGGCAAGTTCTGGGTTCGCAACCTACACACTTCAAATAATGCCACTAATAATAATTATAATAGTGTAGATATTCAGAGCCCTTCAAGCTATATATCCTCTATGATTCACACAGCAATCAAATCATATTATAGTTCCAAAATCGTAGCCCGTACACTGTAATCAAGTGAAGAGCTCAAGTGTTAGAGTTGTGTCTGGCAGCCCTGCCCTTCATTTCTTAGTCCCTTTATGCCCATTATAATGTTGATAATTGCATATTAGATGCAGAAAACTGTAAAGTAAACCACGTACAACTGTCATACAACAAATACGTTGTATGTTAGTACGCAGTATATAATAATAATAATACAAAAGGATGGATATGGATGAACGTGATGTTTTATCTGCGTCAAAACGGCAAGCGAGCAAGGATGAAAATGAAAGATTTTTTGATAACATAACAGGAAAAAAAATTAAATGAGTGGGAATGATTATTATGATTGGGAAAAGGCGTGCAAAACCTTGATTCTATTATTGCACAATGATTAAAAGTAAACACATTTTACAACTGTAACTGCCTCTCAGTATTATGCTTATTCCAAAATGTGTGTAGAGGCATATAACATCACATCGCATCGCATCATCACACATAAAAGGAAAAAGTGAGCAGAAGGAAACCTTCCATTCCATTCCATCCAGTTGGTTGTTTGCATCTGAGAGAAGGAACAATTTTATGAGATTTGTGAACGAAAATTATTACCATGCGGAACAATCTCAAAGACAATGTGTGGGGAATGGGCTGTATTCATCCCTGCCTCGAAGCACATATATGTAATGCTTACACCATCATCATGACTTCACGACCAATGCTGTTAATTACCCCGTCTTTTTCTGGTAAGTGAAGGCTGAAGTTGGGCATCCTAATCGTAGGTTTATATTTTTCTATGCGAAGTATTTGACGTTTATATCTTTGTTTTAAGTTTACTCACCATTTTTTCAATGAGTCAGGTTCAGCTTCAAAACTTGCAAAAGGGGCTCATGAATCCTGCAATGTCTAGAAGAAATAGTAGTTCTATCGTTTGTAATGTTGATAAATTATACTTTTATGTGTTCCAAAAATGAGCACCAGAAATTGATTCCAAGTTACTTTGTGCATGTTATGTCAGTACCTAATCATATGCTTTTTAAGAAAATTTTTGTAAATCAACTAGCTTTTCGTACTTGAATGCTTGCTTGAGGAAATGCATACATGACTAGAGATTTCATTTCGGTTTACCACGTTTTTGGAATTCGTCATGCACGAATTTTCCAAAACTGCAAACAACATACAAATATTTCTACGCAGTGTGTTATTTATGGCGCTGTTTGACTTTTACAGAGGCGGATAATTTATCAGAAACAAAATCGTGTCATCACTCAACCTTGCTATCTTTTACAAATCTTTGTTGATAGATGAAAAATTCGCAATAATACATCAAATTTCTGGCATAACAAGTGGGAACAAAGTTTTTTAACTTTGAAGCTTTTTTACGTTTTTTGGCTCTTTGATCACTTGTGATGCTCAGTTACGCTGTGTATTTGAGCTGATATTATGAAATTTAAATCATCCAAGACCCTATTGATTTTTGCCAACTTGTAAACAAGCTGTGTGGGTTGATTCTGAAACAATATTTTTTTTTCATTTCACAATAATCACGATGTCTCTTTCAATGAAAATCTTAATTAGATCTGGTAGGTGGTACATTTTGAAATATTTTTCAATGAGACTATTTGTTTGATATCGAATGAAAGAAGTCATGCGATAACCTTTATGTATCCATATAAATATAACCTAGATAGGAGCAGTTGGCTCATATTTGGTGCACAGAAAAAGCCACTTAATTCATCCGCAGGGGTATTCCAAGTCAAAATGAAAGTAATGTTTTTTTGCAAATACATTTCTGGTCCAATTTTAGCACGTTGTCCTGTGCTCAAATATGTTCTCCTCTCAAGATTTAGACAGTCACAATATGCTTATAAACGTGAAATTGTAAAGTTTGACGAAATGTTAATGAAAAGTGTATTTTACGCTCAATAAAACCATGAATTTACTTCATTTAGATTGTGGTTTGGGCTAGCATCTACTCAAATGGTATGATAGGAAGGATTGGACATAAATCTGTTTGAGGTTTATTAACGTATAATGGGTTTTTATACATAACATGTCGAGAGCAGTTCGAGAATGTTGGAAGACCTCACCTTTTTTGTGGATACATTTGCACACACTATATGCACATAAAATGAGTAGTCTTCCCCCTTGATCACATTAACACCCTCACATACCCATTTATTGGCTAAGTACGGTAGTTAACATTTTGGTGACTTTATTTGCACCACCACCACCTTGTTGATATAGCGGCATGTGAAAATTTGTTTTACTTTCATACTTTCCTGTCACCGCTCATGTCATGCTTGAAAGCGTCCAGTAGATTATTCATTCTGATAGTTTTTCACTTTATATCACCTATAAGGATTTTGCAATGCTTTTGTCAAACTGGAAAGGTTCTGTTTGTCATTTTTAGGCGCCTTACTTTCACTTTAAGGATAAATGCTAAATTATAAAGGTTATTCGTTATTGCAAAATCAATTAGTTTGTTTGAGAAATATTGTAGTTACAGCTACAGATTGTGTTGTTAACACAAACTTCATATTGTATTGTTTTATATGATAATGTTTAAATAAACTCATTTGTCGTTGTTTTTTTTTCAAGTTTTTTTTCGATGCATGTGTCTGCTAGTAATCCACAACTTTAATGTTTAGTCTGTCCATGTGTGTAAAATATAGTTTTACTAATGGGAATAATTTATGCTTCAAACATGATAGGAAGATAAAGACGGCAGTGATTATGAACCAAGATTTCAATCCAAGGTCACGACTCTCGTCAGTGAAGAGGTTATAAATGTGGTTAATTTTTCAATTTTGTTTCCTTTTAAGCGTTAACGGTTTTAATAAACGCTTTAAAATTCATTTCCCTCCGTCATCATCGACTATTTATGACAGCGTGGAAGTATGAAAACGCACATCTCTTGTGGTGTTGCGTGATTAAACCATTTTACGTGCCCAGTTGATTTCAGCTCGTATACAATGTGACTAGCTTTAATGATGATGAAGGAAGCCAAAAAATGAGTAAAATGTATATACTATATGATAGTAATACTCTTTAAAAAAATGAGCGCAACCGTTGTAGAGCGAAGATGTTGAAACCCACGCGAACATCTGTGTTTGTTAAAAAAAAGTCTAAGAAACAAAGAGAGTGTGTAGTGGTCGGTCAAATCAATAACAGCCTAAATGACCTGACAAAAATTCGTCAGAAATCACCACATCTTGCTTCAAGTGGACACAGCAGGAGGCTGCGAATGTCCATTTCAACACCAAATAAGGTTGTAATGTCTTTGAATTATGTCAGACCTCTGCCATCCCATACAATGTCTTACGATATTATGATCACCATGATTCAAGACTTCTTCCCTTTTAGTAGCTTATGCCTAATGTCTGCAAAGAAAAAAATAGCAAAGAAACAACACGCTGTCTGCTCCTCCACCGCTTTATAAAAATGCTAAATTACTTCGTGGAATCTGCTTAATATTCACAAAGATTCTATTTCTACCCTTTATGCTACTCACTTATTATAAAAAAAAATTTCTATAATACTTATCTTTTGCTTTTTAAACAAGGTTGCCAAGCCAAGCCGCTAATTTCCAAATACATAAATAAGATTTTGTATTCGTTAGTGTTGGTGTAACAGAAAATAGATTTTAGGTACGTTTCAAGACGAGCTACAAATCTAGCACGACTTACTTAAATTCACAAACATGTCTCACAGCATCTTTAATACTTATCGGATCACATCACCTACGTCGAGACTTTAGCAAATGACATGGAATGAGATTTCTTTTTAAAAAATCCACATCATTTTTTAAATCCACTGTCACCAAAAGATCACCTCAATCAGTTCATTTCTAAAATGAATATCTGTTTTATCTCTTGATCATCAATCTGACGAATATGGAAAATGTACCCAAAAAGACGTTCCTTACAAGTAGTGTCCGTAGGTACATAAATACACATACAGCTCATACAACTTTAGAATATACAGTAAACTTCAGAGAAGTTTTGGTGGATTGTCGCACTACAACTTTGAATTTCCTACATGTCACCAATCTATAACAGCAGCCTATTTGGCGACTGAGGTCACCTGCTGCTTCGTCAGTGCCTGCGCTAAATTCTGTGGGAGATTGCATCATTCATCTTTTATCATTGTTCAAATCACACAAACCGTATTATTCTCGTGAACTAATCTTTATCATGAATGTGTATAAAGCATTATGTATACACATAGAAAATAAGTAGAAATAGTAACTGAATATGATCCTCGTTGGAGTGGCGTGAGTAGGCTTTAGTCTACTCATTTGGGTAGGGCATTAAACAGCGCTGTCATTTGTAGGGTACTAAGGCAAGATTTAGCAACAGTTGACAATAGAGTTAACATAAATGGGCACATTTCTTTTGGGCTTTTTTTGTTGCCACTATGCACTATACAAATGTGTGTCCACAATTCTTTCAACTCATCTCTTGTTTCTAATGTTGTAAATGGTATTCTTGAAAAGAATATAATGCTTCAGACTCCATTAACCTTGCTTTACGTCATGGCTAGAAAAATGGGAATTTAGTTAGACAAGTGGGCAAGCAAACCTTTTTAAGTGTAAAACTTGATTTTTGTCAAATACCTTTTATATATTAACGGATTGGAATATTGAAACAGATTGTTCAACTTAATGGTTTTTTCATGCTCATTTTTTGGTGTACTTGTATTATTTCGGAGGGACAGTTTCAAGTTATAATTATTTTCATAATGGTTGATGTTCAAGGAAAAAAAAGTAAGTTAATATTTGTATTCAACTCCAATTTAACTGTAACATTCAGAAGCAAAAACGGTGATAGTACTTGGTATGCGTTAGATCTAAGAAGTGCCTTCTGTGAGGCTTGTCTGCCAAATGTAAGTGGTATTCATTTAGCACAAGGGTTGCGGAATCTGAGAACGTTAAGGATTTGAACTATGCCAAGTATTTTCTTCTTGCCATAACAGTGAACGGGTAGCAGTGGTGGTGGTTGGTAATTTTGTTACACATATACATACACACACAAGAAAATAATGTGTAGCAAAAAGAACTGATGGCATGCCTCCAGAGATTTCAACAACATCTGACTTTCATGTTCATTTATAGGCACCGGCATATTTCAGGAGTACTTTGATGAGAACAGTATTAACTTAAAAGGGAGCAATCAGCCTCAGCCATAAACTGAATGTATATTATGGCGTTTATACTCGAATTGAGAAATGCAAGTTTTATATTGTATTTTTGCTTCTTTCATCCAAAGTAAATGTGGACTGGGTGAGTGAGTTGATTCATTTCATGAAAAGGAACGAACAGGCAAAGAAAGAATGGTGTTTAATGAATTCCCTTTTTTCTTTCATTTTATTCATCTTCTTTAGTCTTTAGTTTATGCAGCACGCTTCTTCTCCTTCTGTTGTATTAAAACAAGAGTACCAAAAGCGTGGCGAGTAAAATCTGGAGAAAATTATGTCTTACTTCCTTTAAAAGAGGCAAATACCACATTTTTATGTTGCTCTTCATCCCATTTTTAAACCCTCATCATATTCTTGGTTAAACAAGGCAAGTGCTGCTGCACCATGAGATGATACGATACGGGAGCAAAGCACCAGCTGCTAAAGTTGAAAGTTGAGGTTAGTTATAGCTTGTATCAGTCGTACTTTCTCTTCACAGGCACAATTATGTTTTGTAGCCAACTCAAAATGCCTTCATTCCAGAACTCTTCTAAGCCATATCCTCGTCGTCATCATCATCATCAGCATCATCCTATTCTTAGTGTGAATCAACCACGGAAGTTGTTAGAAGTGGGAAGATTTTACATAGCTTCAAATATTATGTAGTGTACATGATTTAGTCACTAGGATTCACTTTAATATAGGAAAATGCATAACGAAAATTGAGATGAAAAAAAGGGAGCACAAAGAACGTTGAAATATAGTCATAGTGATATGCACGCAACTATATGCATTTCTTCCTTGAACACCATGCCATATCCCCATCATATATTCTTCTCTCAAAACGTGCATGTTTATATTATAAAGTTTGTTGAGGAGAAAGGCCAATTCTTAAGTTTTAAAGGGATGATTCAGAGGAAACTATTTTTCCAGAGTTTTATCATACATAAACATACTAAAGAAGACTAAATCAGAGGCTTTCCCAACCTTCTGTAATGTTAATCCGCTTCTGCTTTCCTTTAAGTTTAGTCAGAGAAAAAACCAAACTTGAGATCATTTGCTTGAGTGTTGCAACATCATTTAAAAAATGTACTCTGTACGTCAGTTTTTAAAGTGCCCATTGTAGTTTGCTTCTCATACAACATAAATATCATAGTAGAACAATGTATTCCATGAATTACAATGCGGTTGATGATTGTGAAAGGTAAGACTCGTTTTTGCCGTTCTACTTCCTACGAATTTTTGTTTTAAAGTGCCTTCCATATGCATTGCTTTAAATTTAGCTGGAAACAGGATGAAGAAAGCTGAGAACCACGCGGGATGTTATTGGATAAAGAAAATGTTGAAGAAAAATGAGCACGAAGGAATCTTCTTTTTATGTCTGCATAATACTTACGTACCTACGTGAAATCTTGTCTGAATGAGCGGAAATGCGGCATATCTTGTTGTTTTGCCATCTTGCATAATATACAGAGCCCCATTAATGATCCTTCCGTTACGTTGTTTATACATTTTATAGAGATGTATACATCCCAAAAGTTGTAAATCCGCAGGTCTCACTCAGGTATGGAAAAAATAGAGTATGGTTATAAATGTACTAGATCGATGACTACGCAGTTCGATGGTTACGTAGTATTCTGATAAGAAGTACAAGCTTAACGGCACACTACACTCCTGTTAACAAGGATGGCGGCATCACGATTAAAGATTTTCCTTTTCCACAACAAATTAATGTTTCTCCTAAATTTATTGCTGACTTCAATGCATTCCTATATAGCAGTCAAAACGGTATAGAAAAGTAAAGGCTTGTATACGCCTAAGGAAAATCTCACTTGGTTGAGTATGTATATGAAACATAATTATAAATGAAATACAAAGAATCTCTAATCCTGCCGTTTCTATGTAAGGCTAGATGTGGACGAATTAAGAATAAGAGGAGATTCGAAATTACTTAAGATTGAGCCCTAAGGAGCAGCTCTGGTTTCGAAAGAGTGGATTTACACCGTTAAAACGTGTATTATTCTGGATTGAGTTGTCTCAATGCATTCATGTAACACTCAGACGTGTACCTACTTACTCACTCCACTCACTGCATTGGATTGGAGCAGCGTGACTTACGTTATGTGTGCTTGTGTGTGTGTGGTTCTAGTGAAAACTTGAGAAGTTCTTGAGAGATTTATTATATTATATAATACGTGTTGCTAAATTACTTTGTTCTCCTACAAAACAGCTAAGTCAGCCATCCGTGTTTCATATACATGTAATATTAACTATGAAGTTGCAACCGAAAGATTTTCTCTGTGTTGAGATCGCGGAAAGGAAAGCGTGCAGCTGGGGTTTATCCTTTCAGCTTAGTAGGTATCCTTATAGTATAGCTGTTCTTCTGCTAGATACACAAACGTACGTATGTGTAATGTTATTCCTGAAAATTCCGCATTTCTCATTCTCCAGCTTGGGTTACATTCAACATTCTAGCTTACGTTAGGTATATCCATTATGATTGCTGTTCATATG
>JAANSM010001723.1:0-17350 GCA_036850725.1 Orchesella villosa
ACTCGCTATTAAGAGCCAATAATAAAAATATGATGAGATAACTATAATCATAATCATCCACTACTTTTTTAGCAAAAAGGGATGGAGTTCAGTGTGTAAATAGCTCAGCAGGTTTTTCAAATGAGAACGTTCTATATTATCTACATACTAAACTAAACTTACTAAAAAGGTTTAAGCAAAATTAGACCTATTCACCAGTCCAGGATGTGCATAATATAAAAAAATTATCTACCTATACGTAGAAAAAGTATGATTCTGATATAAAAAAGATCAAGACCGAAAACCATTGTTGTGAGTTACGAATGCATCTTGCACTCACGCTTTTTTAAATGACTAATGTTAATATTCGTCATGCATCCTGTAGGCTGCTAATTTGCGATTCGTAGAACAAGGAGAGACAGAAAAGAGCGTAATTACATGTGTGCAAAATGCACTATCGTAATTTATTGCAGCGTTCGTATTCGTAATACGCACTGTTTTTGTAACAAAAATGCTAAAACTTGAATAAGTTGAAAGAAGGAATAAAAAATCACGATGATCTTTGTATTTCATCCTATTCACAGATAGAAGTGTATAGCATGTATTAAGTTGTAAGCAGTGGTAAGCGTAATCTTCAGTAATAATAATTGTCCTTCTTATATAGAAAATAGAACATTCATTCATGAGTTTCGTCGAGATGAAAATGCATCCAATTAACAGAGAACAGCACCGTATTAGTCGTAAATTTGTAATCGAATCATTCAGAACTTCTCTAAACTACTAACATTAAATTAAATTAGATGTGCGTAATGAAATGAACACACGGAAGCAATCAAGTAAAAATGTAAACTACAAATGCAATAATGGATATCTGGCATCAACTTCAACTATTTTTTTGCAGTTTTGAAAGCTAAAAGCAGTATTACTATAACACACTGACACTGAATAATCCTGTTTTATATGCATTTTTAGTGAAAATGTGACTTTACGCGAGAATGAATAGAAAGTTTTTAAGTAATTTCATTTTCATTACAATTACAAGATCACGCAGAATTATGATAAGTCATAATTTCTCACGAAGTTTCATTTCTAATTTCGTGTTCCTCATAATGGAAGCGTGAATCCGCACATGACGATGACATTCAGAGGCGAGATGGGTTACTGCGATTTTAATAATTTCGTTAAGATATGCGCTTTGTTTCTTGCATTTTCTTTGCATGCATTACAGATCAGGACTTCGCTTCTGTAAATCAAAAATCAACTAATTTTACATGTAATGAAAAATGGAATTTGATGCAAAATATATGATTTTGCATGAAATCGCGATGATTTGATGTTTGATGCGTGTATAGAGAATATTTCATTGCATGATCCTAATTATGATTACTCCTTGGAAAGTGGAAGCTACTTGAAGTTGGAGGTGAGGAATCTCATCTGATTTACACAATTCTTTACACATTTTACATATAGAAAATCATGCATCATGGAAGGGGAAGTGGATGTGAAGTGGAAAAGGAAATGCCTAAGTAAATGCAACTATAACATGCTATAATTTAGCGAAAATGGGCTTCTTTATTCCTCACCCAAACACAAACAAAATTCTTACAAAGTTGAATGATTCATTCACTATACAAAACGGATTTGACTTGACTTGTTTGTGAGAGAATTGGGATTCTCAATTCTCGCCCATATCGTTATAATGTGCTTGGTTATCTACTTAATTACATGCAGAAATGTTGAGTCCATCCCAAGAATGCAAGTTGTGTGCAGTAAGCAGGTAGGTGGTAGGTGTGCATTGCAATGTGTTGGGCTGAATGTTGTATCAGATTAATAATATGAATTCATCTTGTCATACCCCTTCTTTCATGGTTCTTCTTGTTTGTTAAACTTGTAATAAGGTAATTGCGTTTTGGGTTTAAGAATGCAATGAAGAATCCAATCCACAACGAAAAGGGTTTTAAAAGAAGGTAAAAATGAATCTTGTATTTGTATGCATAGGGCAACAATAAGAACAACCAGCAGCAGCAGTATCACAACACAATCATCATCATCAAAAAAGGGATGGATTGGATGTGGATATGATATAAGTTTTCAAAAAGAAAGAATCAAGAGGATAGAAGCAACATTAAGGTATGCATTTTTTCGGTCTAGGTTTAATTTGCATGCTAACTAGACAGGGCTGCAGAAACCAATAATTACCTGCAGAATTGATGCGCGGAGAATGGCTTGATAGAATGGGAAATTCCACTCTCGCGGTGGTCAAAATCAAGTTTTTCCTTCTTTCTCTCTCCGTAAGGCAAGTATTTTTAAGTGGATAAACTACTTATATGCAAAAATTTCACATTGTAATTGAGATGTCAGAGCTGGTAAAAAAAGTATGAAAATTGGAGCTAGTTAAAACAAATATAATAATGCTTGTTGAGTGAGTCAACTTGTTTGTTTTCTTAACGATATGAAAAGTCATTTGGAGTGTATTTTAATTTAAAGAAAAAAAACTTTGATATGAAATTGCCTTCAAGAAAAGGTTCTTTTGAGAGCTGAGTGCCAGATTAGGAAAGCAAGTCCGAATTTGCGAGTCTGTCAAGAGAATATACTTGAATTGTGCCTTGAAGGGTATGTCCAATTTTTTGACAATACGCAGTTCTTCTTAATTTGATGCCAAGATTGAGGATAACTGCAGAAATCCTTGTTTGTTTTATATTTGTAGCACACATCATCACAGTATATCTAAGGTTAGTAAAAAGGGCTTGGTAGCGGATTGAGCTTGGTTTACTGAATGATGAAACCAAACAGCATGAAAGTTCTTTGTGACTGGATAACCAAGAGATGAAGTCAGAAAAGGGTTTGCAATTAATGTTTGTTTTTAATACACGTCACTCATCAGACGTGTCAACCACCCGCTTTGACAGATTCGCAACTGGTACAAAAATATGACATTTGTATGTCCAATTTGATTCTAAATCTAGTTTCATACATGACAAAAATAGAAAAGTTAATTATAAGTCTTACTTTAATTAGTCATTATCTTAACTTTAGATTAGAATAAAATTCCTTCCACTTTGAGACTTTTTCCCACCGTTGACTCTCTGTCAAGTTCTGAGAAATTCATCTGAAAAGGAAGGAATAAACATTCCGTTATTTTATCCAAATCTCATTTTTTTAATCAAAACTAATATATTTAATTATAGTGTATTTATTTGCCGTTACCTTCACGCTTCTCATTTTACTGCTTGTGTACGCGACAACGAAGTTACTAGATGAATGACCCCAAACAAATTCCCCATGTTTGCCATCCCACATTAATGCGATTAGTCCAATAAGTCGGGGCTCGGAATGAATGTCCAGGGTTGTATTCTCTGAAACATAAGTTTACGCTACATTCAACAGTTGTAGAAAAAGACGCGTATGAAAAATGATAATCAAAATCGAAACAAAGACATGATCCGATATGTACAAAAGCTTACGTATGAAATGCTTGTGAATACAACTAGAAACAGAGCCAACCAAACCAGTATTCATTTCACTGTTTGCCATGTAAGCGCATTCTTGGGGGAGATGGACCCTACTAAGCATCTCGCCAGATCCTGATGTACTCACTGCGATGGCGTTAGAAGACACTGAAGACTGGTTTGAGCTCCAGCATCCACATCCAAACAAAGGAGACTGTGGAAGTAATTGTAAATTAAGTATTTTAATATACTTGAGATTGCTTCACAATGCGTATGATAATGTATTGTGTTCAAATAATTTAAAACTTTGAATGGTAAGTAGGACTTATAATTGCAATCGTAATCACTAATTAAGAAGAGCTTGCTTACATGTCCAATACGACCAGGAAACTTTAGCCAATTTCCTCCACTACTAACTGTTGATGCTACCCGACCATGATTATCCATCGCAATAGCGCCAACAGTATCGTTAACCTCATTCTCTACTGACTTCAGCTGCGTCATATATTTTTCATAAGTTTTTGCCGTTTTCTCTACAAAAAAAATTACAAAAAAAGATTAAGACGATGATGTATAGCCAGACATTAGGCTAAACAGTAAACACTTGCGTACCGCACAAGCATTACTTGATATCAAGTCGTTATCATCACTGCACACAGAAATTCCTTGAGAAGCTGCCCAAGATTTTGCATGCTGTCCCACCATAAAACTATAAAAACAGAAACAGAAATTAAAAATTAAACTTTACTTTACTTAAATAATTAAATTATACAACAACTCAAGCTAATCTAATTCTACACTGGGACAGCGGTCAAGGGTGGCGTTTGCGAGGTAATAAAAAAATTGCTAAATTTACATTCATTTGTGTTGAACAGGATTACGGGACTAGCCAGAAAAATCAATTAGAAAACTTCGCCACCCTTCACAGTTCACCGTTATCCCAATCAACGTAAAATTAAAAACAACCCTACAAGGTAAGGGCAAGGGGAGTCATATTGTTTAATTTATCATTTGCCTTTGACACGGATAGGTTTCGGAATAGCATCACAAACAATTAACCCCATACAATCAACATCAACAAAATTAAATCAGGACAAAAGACAACTTTAATTACTTTGGAGGAACTCTTCCACAAGAAAACAATTTCTCCTTCTTATGAACATCAGCTATGGACTTTGCAACTAAGACTGGATTCCGAACTCCAGGTAAAGCACCAACACCGCCAAAATAGCCATCACCATCCATAAAACCAGCATCACATTCAATAGTCTTATCTATCGTCAAATTAGAGCCACTCCCAGCGTTAACTAGTCCCGAATCTTCCAAAATCATTGTCACCTCTGTTACAGCTTCTGAGGCAGTTCCACCACATCTCAATAACTGGAGACCCTTCAATTTAAAAACAATACATGGAAAACTTTAACATATGCCACACAAAAATGCTTTCATTCTTTATCGATTTGAAATCGTATATCGATCAAACGAATTCATTTCAAACTTACTTTTGAACAAGCCTTATCACATAAAGATTTGTATGCATCCTTTCTCTTCAGCGAGTGTTCACCAGCACCTGGAAAGATGAAACACAAACGTTGAACGTCAATTTTTCAATCACTTCCATTATGATTTAAATATTTATTCATTTCCGTTCATTCATACTCAAAACACAAGTGACAAGAAAAACTAGTAAACGCTTTACCTAAATGAAGGGCGATAAAAGACAACTTCCGTTTCCGTTCCATACTATCATCCCTTTGTTTCTTGTCGACCTTATTCTCACGCTGAATCACTTAACCCCAGGTCGATTTCTCCAGCTGCGTCTTTAGTCGTCCTTCCATCGATAAGTTTAGTTTTCTTCATTTGTCATTTATGATTTCTGCTTCAAAATGTCGAATTCACCTCCACTCTTCACTCTTGACTGTCACTGTTGACACCACTTGAGATGATAGTCAATTAGTGATTAAAGTAGAACTTGAACAGTTTTTAAAATGCAGCAAAAAACGCTTTTAGCACCTTTTCTTTACTACTCATTCTGACTTTATAGCTGAAAAGAATCTGTGAGACCGGCCGTCAGCCGTGTTTTGGCCGTCTTCCCGGTATTAAGCATTTTTCTCTGGGGCACATTAAATCAAAGCAGATTACCATTATTTTATAGCTGAAAAGAATCTGTGAGACCGGCCGTCAGCCGTGTTTTGGCCGTCTTCCCGGTATTAAGCATTTTTCTCTGGGGCACATTAAATCAAAGCAGATTACCATTAATCCATCGATTTTTGTCATATTTTTCCTCATCGATCTGATCTGAATCTGATTGCAGGAAACGATTCCTTTGACTTTGTTCATTGTTCATCAATGAATGAATCATAAACCCAATATCAGTGTGGGTGTGGGTGGGTAGATGTTATATGATGACATAATCTGATGCTATCAATTTAAATTAAAATACTACAACTCATTGCAAAATACCAAATATTGAAATTGAATATTATTCAAATTGTAACGCAGTTAAATTGACATTGCATTTGGCAGTATCTCTAATCTCTGGCCTGGTGTGTGTACGCGTCACCAACAACACCCGTATTTTTAAAAGGTCTCATATTTTGAAAGTAAAAAGTAATCATCATCATTTGTCGTGGGCGTTAGTGGACAAGCTAGCTTAGAGTTAAAATGACATGCAAGCAGGTTGACATTGACAGTTGAGCCAGTTGAGAGTAGTTTCACTTTGTCATTCATTTTCATTTGTTGAAAAAATATCGATTCTCCTGATCGTTGGATCTTTCACCTTTCTCAATCGTCAATATGAACAGTTCTTCTTGTGAAAGCTTGGATTGGAGAGAGCTTCAACTCAAGCTCTACTATTTTGACATTATGACTTGATAAACACAAGAAGGATATTAAAATTGTTTATAAATATTTGGCAGCATTTGCTGTTGAGTAGGAGTTCTCTTCCGTTTGCGATTGCGTCTGTTTTTCCAGGGGTAGTAGCGGTGGTTGATTGTGAAACTCAAGAGGTAATCGAAACAACAGACGAAAGCCGAAAGGAAAAGGGTTGAAAGTTAGTGGTGACTGGCAGGCAGAATTGGAGTTGGAAATGTTGGAAACGTTTTCATACAAAATACAGAGTATTTAAGCATCCGAGACCAGGGTAGTCTTAAATTAGGGTATTCCTAATACTAATATAGGTATAAATAGTACATCATATATATATAATTAATAGATAATACATACATACATAAGTAGTTCGATAAGGGCATTTATAGGGTGGACCTGACGTGCCTGGTGATACTGATAGGGATACAAAAGGAACGGGGAGCGGAAGGGGAGATGGCATGTCCATTCCGAATATATTTATGCCTAAAATATACCTAAATTCTATATTGTTCACGGTGTACATACAATATTCTATTTTTGACTGTCACGTCATGCTCAAAACTTAATATGAGCCAATGTCAAGTCAGTGTTTTACAGAACTTGCAAGTACGTACATTAAAATAGTGCATTGCATATTATGCCTACGTGGTACGTAGTGCACATTGACACATCGTTCATTCTTTTTCTTTAGTTATGTATAAGGTATCAACAAAAAAGCCCGAAGAATATGTAACAACGTAGTTTTGATGATGAAAATACGTATGATTATCTTTGTACTTGTCTGGTCTTGTTTCATGTTTCTAGTTCAATTTAGTTGAGTTCGTTCTACGAGTTTAGTTGGTATGAACGAAAATCATTTTACCCTAATATTCCGTCCAGATGCGATGTTATACTTTCGCTGCTGGCCCGTTATACGTTTTTCCAGTTACAGTTGAATGTAACCAAGCAAGCATCTATTTGCATCTATCAGAAAAACAGAAATAGATAGCTGGCTTAGGCATATACATAACTACATACACACGTACATGGAACCATGAATATTGGATTTACTGGAACTGGATGAGTAAGAGGGGAAAAGAATATAAGATGTAAACGACTGTACAAAAGTTGCGTGTATGTTAAGATATAAAATATTTAAAAGTCCTGCACATGAAAAAATAGCATTAACAACACCATAAATACAGAATTACAAGCTTTAAATTTTAAATGCTTTTCTAAAATTATTAACAAGGTCTAGACTCTAGACACCGCCACACGATGCCAGGATAGAACTATTACTAGGAATACATTTACGTATTATTAGTAAGCAAAAGCATTACCAAACAAACCAATCGGTTTAGTGGACGGCGGACGGACAGACAAGCCTACCATATATATAACAAAAGGTACAAGTGTCTATGTCTAGATAAAAACATTGCATCCAAATCCAACCAACACCAAAGCCAAACATGCATTTTATATACCTAAAACCCAAACCAGCAACGGATGAAGGCAAAAAAGAGAACCCTAACCTAAACTGCTTTTGGTTTGCATCAAGCTATTGTATGTACCCAACTACCCCTCTTCCTCTTCTTTCTTCCCTAGACGCATTATATTTTTACTGTGTATGTCCATGTCCATATCGAAATATCCATAAGCCATAAGCTCTTCTGTCGTCTCGCTTCTGTCATTTTATCTATCTCTCTCTCTGTCTTCAGCTCAGTCTTCTGCATAGCAATAGCAATGCACAGCCGCCCTCAGTAGCTTTTTTGGAGCGTCAAGCCCGCGCATTGAGACTTCCTTTTTTCAGGCTTTTCCTCTGTCTCTCTGCCTCTGTCTGTTTCTGTTGGACTTGGACCTGGATGGTTAAAAGAAGAAGAGAATAGATGCGGATAAAATTTTACTCGCATTGTGTTTGTGTATATATTGTGGTGTGGTGTGTTGTTGGTGTTATGTATCTGCTCAGTTGTCAGTACTCCGTAGTTCTCCTTACTATTTACCATATAATAACCATATCCAGAGTATCCAGTCCAGAACAAGAAGAGAAGAGAGGGTAATAAGGGTGGCTCCGTTTCTGTGTCCTGTGTATTCAACATTCAACTTCAACTCTGCTCTTCTGTAATATGCTGCTGTTGCGTTGCTAAAGAAGAAGAGAGAGAGAGAAGCCGGAGCGTCAAGAAATATCGATTTTCCTCTCCCCCTCTCAAGTTTTTCCTTTCTTCCCTTTCTTCCTGGCTGCATTTTCCCTGAAACCAAGCGAAGCTTTCATTTCATCTATCCTCCCTGCCCTGCCTGATGCCTGAGTCTCTCAAAGGGCGAGTCGCACAGAAACAGTGGAGTGAGTGTCCATTTTGATTTCTGCTCGGTGAAACGGATTCTTAGGGTAGCTCCTAAAAGGAATATTTTATATATTTTTATTTAATTGTGTTTGGAAATGTTTGAAATTTAAGGAACTTGCTAAGGGTGAAGGGCCTGAGTGTATGCGGCTGTGAAAGTATTTAAAGTCCCGTTCATAACAATTGACAAGTCTAAAATGGAGTTTGTTGATGATTGGATGGTGACTCAGACACTGGGAGAGGGCTCGTTTGGAGAGTGAGTCATTATATTTCTTAGTATTTCTTTGTTTGTGGGTTGGAGAGATAATTAAGTTATTCTTGGAAGTTAAATTATTTGGGGTAAAATAATAATAATTATTAATGTTTTTGGTTTGATTTGAAGGGTGAAGCTTCTCGTCAACAAGAGGACTGGGGATACGGTGGCTTTAAAGTCAATTAATTTAAAAAATGGTACTAAACTGGAGGAACATGGGATCACGATGGAGGAACTGGATAGGATGATAAGGAAGGAGATGACGATTCATGTTAACCTGAGTCATGAAAATATTATCAAATTCTATGGCTCCAGGATGGAGATGGATCATCAGATTTACATGTTTTTGGAGTATGCGCAAGGAGGAGAGCTATATGATAGGATAGGTAAGTGTAACAACCAATTAAATTCAACTTTTTTTAGTTTGAGTCGAAGTAGATTAGTTTAATGTAAACTTGCAGTGCATGAGCTTGCTTTGTTGGTATTTTATTTTTTTAATTATTATTATTTTGTAAGTTTTTGTTAAGCTTAGTTAAGTAGTTCAGTTAGCCAATGAACTTTTTTGTTTACTATTTTGCTATTTGATATGGCATAGAACCTGATATTGGTTTAACACCTCGAATCAAAGTCCGTCCTTACTTTATGCAGTTGATCAACGGAGTGTCGTACCTGCATTCTAAGGGCATCGCACATAGAGACCTGAAGCCTGAGAATATTCTCCTGGATTCTAATGACACAATCAAAATATCTGATTTTGGGTTTGCCACCCTCTTCAAGTATGAAGGGAAGGAGAGGCTTTGCGAGCAGAAGTGTGGGACAGCACCCTATGTCGCACCGGAAGTGATGTCAAAGCCCAAGTATAAAGCAGCCCCCGTGGATGTTTGGAGCTGTGGAATAATTCTTATTACAATGCTAACTGGTGGTAAGTTGTTTAATTAAAACTACTATATGTAGCTCCAAAATGGAGGAATTTGGACGTTTTAATAGTTAACTAACCAATTTATTTCCACAGAACTGCCTTGGGACTCTCCCGTTCCTGCTGCTTCACCTGAGTTTGCTAGTTGGTGCAATGGTACAGCCATAACTGACTCAACGCCTTGGACCAAGTTTGACTTACAAACTCTAAATTTATTCAAACGCCTACTGTGTCCTCTTCCATCCAGAAGGATAGCAATGGAGGACATCTTGAAGCATCCATGGATTATTGACAATGAAAAAGAAAGGAGGGAAGACGAACAAACTGGGTGAGTTATTACTTTGCCGTCCCACAGATTATAAAGTTTACAGTCGGGTAGCAATCACATCGGGACGAGACGACAAAAGGTACTGGAAATCAACCTAAACGGGTTCAGGTACTTCTGTGACTCAGACTTTTAATGGATCTGAGCGCTGCAGTATCTGGCCTTGTTATGGTTATTTCATCCCATTCAAGACGCAGATCCAGTTAGCTATCCTTTCCTTTGGTGAACAGATGAAGACGACCTCAAATCAATGATTGCTGCTGTTCTCAAATGATATATTGTTGGAATACGTAATTATTGTGAAAAATGTTAATAGTTGCATTTTCGTGTATTCTAGGTCCACCAAAAACGTGTGATGAGCAATCACTTCAAAACCTTCTCAACATGGTGGCTTACAGTCAGCCAGACCCCGTAATAGTCCAGAACAGACAGGAAGGATCTAGGGACAATAGCGACGCTATGGGCTGTTTCTTCAGTTTCAGTCAACCTGCTGAGGGCTCGGTTGAAGACTATTTTCTCACGTCGTCTTCAACATCAACAGCATTATCATCAACTCAGAATAATAATTCGTTGGCCCACCAATGGGTGAAGAGGATGACAAGATTTTTTGTCACAACTAATAAGAATGTTACATTTTCAAGACTCAGTGATTATTTAGATAGGAATGGATTTTCTTGGAAAGCGAGTAGATGTGGCGTAGTCCAATGGTTTGTGGTAAGGAACGATGTTTTAACTGTAACTATCAATTTATTTAGTTGTGAAGGATTAAGAGTTCAGTTTTAACATGCGTTTTATTTTTTAATTGCAGCTCACTATTTCAACTATAGATAGACGGAAGTCGCCTCTCGTTTTTAAGTGTAACATAATTGATATGGTAGTCGATAATAATTCGCAAATACTTGTAGATTTCCGTTTAAGTCGAGGGGACGGATTAGAGTTTAAAAGACAATTTCTAAAAATAAAAGAAGCTCTTAGTGATATTGCCTCGTGGAATGTGCCTATTAATTGGATGCTAAGTGCCAGAGACAGAGATGTGTAGCTTTTATTAGTTTGATCTCCAAAGTTGAATTTTTCCAAATAAAATGCAAACGTTCCATTCGGAGTTCTTGTAAGAATTCCCAATTATAAAATCATTTATCTTTATGCTCATTTATTTCGTCTTTCATATAAAGGTATAGTAAAGCCCTGGGCACTGAAGCATGAAGTAACGTATTTTTTTCATATCATATCACCTCCATCTCCGCCTCTCTGGGGAACGAAATGTAACTGGATGCTGGAAACTACTTCTTCGGGTTCGGACTAGGAATTCCAGGAAGTCACTAAGGGGATCTAAACGCGTCCTACATCTATAACTTAGATGGTTGCATGGTTGTATTCGTTGCCAGAAAATGTCTGAATGTTTCAAATGAACTTTTTTATCCACCACCCACGAATCAAACCTCCTTCATGTCAAAAGTTGATCGTTCTCTAGAAGTTTTCATTGGGATTCCAATTTCGTTATTTCAATCGTTACTACAATGCCCAGTTCCGAAAACGACAGCGAGGAGTACCAAGTACTTCCTTCTGCAAAGAGTCTCAACCTGCCCCTCGGAATCCGCTGTATGGAAATCAACGTCCAAGAAGTGGATGAAGCAGTTAGACAATTCACCAAAAATGCTGCTGACCTAACCTCATCCCCATCTTGGAAATTCCCACACGTAACCCTCGAAAAACTCGACGTTTCTCACGTAATGGACATTTTCCGTTCTCACAAAGCCATTTCTGACAATCAACTCTACATGGAACTAATGGAGCTCCTCATTGACCGGCTCTACTACGCCATCATGACTTCCTATGAATTTGTCAATGGGCTAGAAGCTGCTTTTCTCAACGCCGGTTTCGAAACAATATCAGACAATGCATCCTCCAGAAAGTCTCCCAAGAGTAGAGGTGATTGGGATCCTTTAGAGATAGCAAAAAAGTCCTTTGAAGATCACACTTCCAAGCCATTTCACACGGCAAACATTGGAATGTTGGTTCGCCAATTCTGCTTGAAAATGATGGGCCTGGAGAACATTGTCCTGAACAATATCCACTCTGTCAAGAAATCTGCAGCAGTCATCAACGCCACCACAACGACCACCAGTGCCTCCCGAGCCACCACCTCTAGAGTTGAAGCGAAGAATTTAAATGATTCTTATTACCTCCTCCGTCATTCCATGGTACAAACAGAGGAATCTTCACGAGACACTTGTGAATCCTGCTTTATAGCTCAGAAAATCCTGAAATATGTTGCGGAAAGTGTGGATAAAACTTTGAGAACTTTTAACGAAGCGGATTCTCACATTTCCCAAACCCGTACGAAATTACGGAAAGACTGTTTGTCCATCACTCAACGTGGTGCTCTATTCCGGTGGCTCCAAGCTTTGTCCACGGACTGTGACAGTATCATGAAGTGTGCAAATATGCTACTGGACATCAACGTCAAATACCAAGATGACGTGCGAAGCCTCAAGGAAGACATTGAAATCAAGGAGGAGCAGCATGAAAAGCAAATGCAACGCGTGGAAAAGAACGTCACAGATTTGAAAGAGGAGTTAAAGGGAGAGCAAGAAATTCGCACGAAAATCTCCAAGTTGAAGGACGCCAGCGTTGCCAAAATGGGTGAAATGGAGAAAACTCTTCAAACTAAAGGATTAGAATGTGAAAAAATAATCAAGGAAAGGGAAGTTCTCCAAAGAGGCTTTAATATTGCTGAGGAACTAAATCTTCAGATCAAAAGTAATCTCAACAAACAAACATTTGAAATGGGCAACTTGAAGAAAGAACTTGAGGAGGAGAGACAGCAAAACGAGAATTTAGCCCAACAAATCAAGGTCCTCTCTTCCGAGCTCGCGAGGGCGGGGCAAGAACTTCTCAGAATGAATGAGAAGTCAGAAATGCTCAGAACTGTTGAGGAAAGCAACTACGAGCTGAAAAAAGAGGGCAGATAAGCTCAAAATCGTGGCTGACAAGGCAGAGGCGAAAGACGCGGAGCTAAAGAAGGTTTTAGAAGACAGGGACTCCAAGTTAAGAGCCATGAAGAAGGAGATGAGCCAAGCACAATCGAAAATCGAGATGCTGACCCTTTATCCCGATCTTAATGGACCGATTAATACTCCCATGCGGAATAACACGGGGGCATCTTGCATTGAGACGATGGAGATGCAGGTCAAATCCAATCATATTCGGATGGAGATTCTTCGAGCTCAAAGTGACCGACTTACAACGGCTGTCTCCAGGCTGAGGAATAAAATGCACGAGACTGCCAGTTTCACTTCTTCCCAACCTAGTAATGATAGCCTTTAAACGAATAGTAAATAATTTTATCGTGTTCATAGATAACAATCCGTTATTTGACGAAGTCAAGTCATAAAAATAAATATATAATTCTTATAGCGCTTTGTTATAATACATTTTTAGACTTTTAGGCACTTTTTTATCTCATCATTGAATATATTGAATACTTTTCGAGTTAAAAAATTGTTCATCAGTCGTTTTATATTTTTACACGGAAATGTCTTTCGTATATTATGTACTGTGTATTGACTCTATACTTCCAACCTCTCGTCTCGGTGACCGCACATTGTTCATCAGTCGTTTTATATTTTTACACGGAAATGTCTTTCGTATATTATGTACTGTGTATTGACTCTATACTTCCAACTTCTCGTCTCGGTGACCGCACGCGTTGCGCATTTTTGTATAAAAACCATAATAATAATATTTTGTTTGTAAAATAAAAGTCAAGGAAAAAAGGAACATGTTTAAAACACAGAGTTTCTACTATACGCATCTTCTGGTGTAAATGTCAGGTCCTCAAAGAGTGAGAGTCCAATGTAATCAAGGAATTTGAACAAATCAATCGAGTCCTGAGCGACAATTTGAGGAGCTTCAAAAGCCCCAAATCTTCCTCCTTTTGAAGCCTTGTTGTACCTAATGATCTGATAATATTTGTCATACATGACAAACTCAGGTTGGGTAAAGGCATCGCGTGGGAAGACAAGGCAGCCGGTTGGAACGTAAGAAGTTACTCTAAAAATTAAATAGGAATAAAATTTGTACTCAATTCGATTTCCTTTCTTCCTTATCAGAATTTTGAGGCAATTCTTTCTTACGATTCTGTTTGATGACGCTTCTCCGACCCATTCAATTCAGAGAAAGTTCTCATCGCTGAGGTAATAGAGCTCGTCATATAGTAGACCAAAACGTTATCAAGAAACTCATCCGTTTTTAGATCCGCAAGAACCTCATCCGCTTTCCCGTTAAAAGGACCAAGAATCTTCTCAACAAAATAAGAAATGAGTCCGCTTGGTGACTGGGACAAGGCGAGTCCTAAAATGGGATTTAAAAATTAGTATCATGCGCAATTTTTTGGTGAATTAAACATTATTTTTCTGCTTGAGTCTTTTTGTGCGCGTGTCTGCTTACTACTAACCTAATGATTCAGCCATGGTTGCTTGCACATAAGCATTAGCTGTGTCGTGAAGCACGGAAGATGTGGATTTTGATAAAGGGTAGATTCTCTCAGCGTCTTCAACATCCATAAAAAATGATGGGAAGAGGGAGGCAACAAAGAGACGGAGGTAGCGTCGTGGATGGTTANATGGGAAGAGGGAGGCAACAAAGAGACGGAGGTAGCGTCGTGGATGGTTACTTTGGCATGTGGTTGAGTGTACTCCCATCACACTAGAAAGGGGAACATTAAAAAATTATGAAGTTTTGAATGAATATTTCACGCATGAATGCATTCGCTTCGAAGAGATTTTTTTTATGGCTCCTTCCCTCTTTACATCTTGCAACTGCCTACATCAATCTCAATCAACTTGTTTTTCTTTTGAAATGGTTTCGTCCATTTTTTTGTTTTTGCACAATTTTCCCAAAACCTCTTAAATATTGTATTATATATGTATGTATGCCTATCTAGATCTACTACTAAACGGATACAGTGTCTTCAATGTATCCGTGGAGGTGTCATCATAACAAAGTCTTTGAACTTGCTGTATATGTATTAACCATGGACGTGTTGTAGTTGTGCTATGATATGATGTAGTATTTGAAGACAGAAATCTACAGTCATATTTTTTTGCACTTGTTCAACAGGTATGTCAAGAAAGGACTAGCCTGCTTATCTTTTTTTACGTATATCGCACGCAATCCACAGTATCCACATAGGCTTCAGTAGAGGAGATGACATGACTATATACGACACGAATGGTGAACGTGAACGAACACTACTGAAGTACATAATGTGCAAGTTCGTTTAGTGTTAATCAGGCACGACACGGCAAAGTATTTCAAAACATTTGATTCACAATAACAATCACTAGGTTTGGATTGTGATTGTGCAAAATAAATGTGTGTACATTTATGTGTTTTGTATGTTGTATGCCTTTTTGCTAGGCACTAGGCAGATATTATTAATGTGCACAAAGTGCAATGTCATCAAAAATTATAGAGCAATTTGCTGTTTGTAATTGAATATGAATATAAACATGTTAGTAGCATTTCGGAGATTGTATTGTGCTTAGGTATATAATTTTGTTTTTGTTTTTGTCTTACTTTTTGTGATACATGATGCTAATATCGTTCCCAATCAGACTCCCAAAATCTTCTGAAATGACGAAAAACTTTTCATATCCAAGTCTTTGCATCAACCTCAAGTAGATGTGGGCTAATTCCACTGTCCCAAGTCCAGGTCTAGGTAGGCGCATCCGAAAATCCAAAACCAGGGATTGACGGGATAACCAGCTAGAGATTTCAATAATTTCAATGAATTTTCATGAAAGATGAAAAATGTTTCAGGTTAACTTGTCCTTGTCCTATCATATTAATTTATACTCACCTCATATTTGTACTTGGACCCTTGCAAATCTACAAACAAAGGAATGAGCCTCTGATACATAGCAAAAGATGAAGGAAATCCATGAAGAACCAAAATAGGCCGAACTTTTTCCGTTGGCACTGTCACATTATCATTAGAAATCTTCTGAAAGTGAATATCCAGCCCAGCAATCCTCGTCTTAAAATGCGGATACTTATTCATCCTCGCTTGTCCCTTTTTCCAGTCATACTTCTTATGCAAATAATCCCCCAGCTTCTGAGTAACCTCACTATCAACCCCATAATACGCTGAGTCACTGGATGTCGCGGGTCTCTTGGGAATTTTCTTTGATGCTGAAATCTCCTGACCCAATCTCAACTTCAAATTCTCAATATCCCCCTGCTTAAACTCAACCTTGAAAGGATACACTTTAGAATCAATTGCTTTCGAACCAAAAAGCTCATCATCCGCAACTGGCACATATCCATCACCAAAAAGGTTGTAGAAAGTGTATGCAACGTAGACTGCCGATAAGGCAACAAAAACGTGGAGGTGGGAATTGTACCCCATCTTTTTTTAAAGATCTTGTTTTTCTCAGCCTTCTTCAACCCGGCTTGGGCTTTGACACTTCCAAACTCCTCACACCACTTTCAACTTCCTTTCTGAGTCTTCTTCAGCGCGGTGGTTGCCGCTTATCTTAAAACTGACAGTGATATTGTTGACTATCTAACTGGTATCAAAACAAAATCGAAGCCTGTATTTTTTCAACAGGATTTTAGGTACGAGGTTGGTCGTTAGTCTTCGATGTACAAGCGCCTCCTCAACCGAGTGAGAGCTCATGTATCGTGAAATTATGGGGATTTGAAGTTTGAAGCAATGCAAAATTTGATTTCGTCCTCGTCATACTATAAACTATCCTCCTGTACATTTTATTTGTACTTTGTACAAGCCATGCAATTCCAAATCATAATCTTATAAGTTTTTACGTTATACCCTCATCTCATGCATATAATGTACATGTGCATTCATGAAAGATTTGAACATTCACTTTGTTTATCGTTGCCCAAATTGAAAATTGTCTTGAAGAGTTGACTTTCAAAATGCTTTAAGGAAATGTAGGACATTCGCACTATACTATATAGGCTTTACGCAGGATATAATGCGTACGGTGTACGCTATACTGTGCACTTTTTTGTTTTTTGTACCTTGTAAAAATCATTAGGGATAGAAGTGGGATGAGATTTCATTGCATAAGAAAGATTTTATGATTCAGAATTCAAGTTGCAAGTTGTTTTCAGTGCTGACCAAGGTAATTTTACATCATTGGGATAGCGGTGAAGGCTGGCGTTTGTGAGGTAATGAAGATAAGCCCCTGCACTGTGGATAACTGTACGGGACGATGA